>JAOUQX010000041.1:10202332-10212457 GCA_028566295.1 Liobagrus marginatus | reverse complement strand
CAGCCAGAACAAACGGCGCCCCTGGAGCAGGTGAGGTTAAGGGCCTTGCTCAAGGACCCAATGACGGTGGCTTGTCTTGTGCGTGGCTTGAACCCCCGACCTTCTGATCACTGACCCAGAGACTTATACCATTGCGCCACCGGCACCCATATATAATGTAAACTAAAATATTTAACTTAATTAAACTTAATATCATAAATATGGTCTCTTTAGATTTCGATTTCGATTTTCTTGATCATATGATGATTTTGAATCTGAATGAGCCAAGAGTACGCGTGTGGTGAAGTTACCACTTCATCTGCTCGTGCAGACCAGCACGAGCATGAACTCTGTGTTGCCAGATTGATATGAACGACTCATCGTGTGATATGTTGATTATCACTAGCTCAATCGCCAATTACTGGTGTTAAAAGGAATAAAGTCTTATTTGAATTTGGATTTTTCTAATAATTATATTTTGATGCTCTGTGCTTGTGCACTATGTAATAATTAGTTATTGTTAATTATAGCCCTCTTTCTTGTTTTGTATATTTTGGTCTAATATCATAAACATGGTCTCTTTTGATTTCTTGATTACATGATGAATATGAATCGACATGAGCCAAAGAATCAGAATCGAGAGAAATATTAGATTCTAGGTGTGTTTTATGTTATATGTAAATCTTTTATTACTACAAAGACTACAAATTGGGTTTGACCCCGATAATTACTGCTTGCAGCTATATTTATTATTATTATTATTATTATTATTATTATTATTATTATTATTATTAAGTCATGAATCAGTGAATTAATTTAAATGAATGCTTCAAACTGATTAGTACACATCTCACAGATTACATCGCCGATATATTGCAAGTTGAGGTGTTCAGGTCTCCTATTGGATTGCAGATTAGTAGCAATGTTTATAAACATTGTAACATAATAAACATTGTATATGTTTGATAAAGGTGTATTTTATGACATAGCACATGAAAAAATTCACACACAACTCATCCAAGCATGAAGCTAAAGTGTTGAGGAAGCAAGGATGGCCACCTGGAAAATATTTAAAAACATGATGTAACTATGCAACTCAAAAGGCAGTAATAAATAATTCTATTATCTAAAGTCTACAATATTTAAGCATTTTAAAACCTTGAATCTGTTTAACTAATTGCATAAAATCAGAATTATATAAAACAAAAAATAGAACAGATTTATTTACACTTAGCATAGCCATGTGTGCAGTCTGTGTTGATTAAAGTCCATAATACCATCACCACCCTAGAACCTGCAATGAATTATGCATTGGAAATAAACAGCGACTCAACCAAGGTACAGCTACGCCTTTATTCATATTACAAACATACGATGCACTACAGCGCTGTCTGACTGTAAAGTGGATAAAAGACACCTACGTCTGATTCATAAATAAAAAAGAAAATCTGTATGACTTTGACATCAACCATTGCTGGGCAACCTCCTTTATAAATCTGCAAAGCATTTCCATCTGGTCCCGGAACTATGCATTTAAGTCACTTCCTCATGGTGCGGTGAGTCACCTAAACACTCTACCAAATCTCTGCGGTTACATGAGAGGACATGTCCCTCACTTGCCATGCGTTTGCTCACACTCGTGTGTTCTAATAGAAGTCAGTACCGATGTGATATTTTATGGCTGACCAGGCTAACAGTAAAACTGGCCAAGCCATGAGGAGTGTGTAAAGCACCAGAAGAACAAGCTGAAGCTTCTTTACTTTTTTCTGTCAACATTTTCTTTTCGAGCATTTTTGAATACTTTAAACGATAAACATATTTTACAGCTTTTTATTTTTTATGTTGCACTTTTTGTGGCATTCCTCTCTCCCCCCTGGCCATGCTCTGCCTAACATCAAACCTCCCAGTGGAGTGTGAAGTCAAGCTTTGGATGGATGAGAGAAAGAGCATGCTTTTGAGTAAAGATGAAAGCAGTTACACAGTTATGATTCTCCAGCTGTTTCCTACCACAGGCCCCATGTCGACACTGGGTGGGGCAGGGGGCAGGCAGGTTAGCTGAGGCTGAGCTGATGGTGGGGGGTTCAGGATTAGGTTAAACCGAAGAGAGAAGTCATGGGGAGGTAGGAACATGAAACTCTCAGTAAGGATGACATCACAGAATGGGAATTCACCCTTTCTTCCAAGGCTTTTGTTATTCTTTGGAGACTTTCTAATCCTTCCTGCAATGTTTTCCCTGTATGCTGCATCAGGGCTGGAAAACACGGAAAATGACATACGTAAAATAAAAAGTGCAGGTCACAGAATCCTTTTTTCCTCTCTCCTAAATCAAAGTCTGCAGTTCAATCTATTTAGATGGGGCAGCATTTACATTAATGGGGAGCACAAAAGTAAAGTGAACTACATGAACTACATAGCAAGTAATAAATGGATTTGCATGGAAACCATTTGCAAACATCTTTAACATAATGACATAAGCACATGCAATGTTGCCGCAGTGTTAGTGCCGTGTATGCTGTCTCTTTACTTTGAATTTTAACACATTACATCATCTGCAGCTGCCCCACAAATATTTTCAGGGGGTCTGCCAGTTGCCGTGGTGATGGAGCTATGTCATAGGGCCTGGAAGGCCCCCCATTCCCCACCATCCCCAAACAGCCCCTGTCCAATCACCAAACTGCAACACAAATTCATGTCCCTCCCATTTGGATAGCCAATTCTTACAAGACCCAGTTGGGTGGAGACTGTATTCAACGGACTTGTGTTGGCCACAAACAGACAAGCCAAAGGGTGATTTTTTTTGTTTTTCAGGCCCTTCCTCTTATACAGTACCTCCTGCACACTTTCTCACACACTCATGTCTGATTCAAAAAGAAAGTCAGGAAACATCTGCAAACATGTCCAAGGGCACGGTACTATGCTCTAAAGCTCCTCTGGGCCTCAGTTGAAGAAGCCTAGCAAGTAGGAGCCAAAATTTGCTTAGATATACGGGTTCTTCGTGTAGACTGTTTCCTGGACACACCATTTACAGTGTATCTTCAGGGACCGACGGCTTTTACCATGGTTTTAGCAGCTACTCTCACTACACTGCACATGGCAGTGTAATTGGTTATTGAGTTTTGTGAATTGAGAATTGACTCTGTGGTTATGTCTGTGGCTTCAGTGCCCTGTCAATCCAGTGATTGATCCCTCCTCCTGCCTTCTACAATGAATTGGGATGTGTAGTGATCAGCACTTTTTAAATGACACTTGTTTCCCCTCTCCAAGGACAGACTTTTAGGAGGACAAAGAAGTGCAAAGAAGAATTTAGTGTAATCCACAGAACTGAAGAATCTCTGCAGAAATTAAATCCGATTACAAAATCTTAGTACTGCAGTGATTCTTGACTGCCCTATTTTCATGTAAACATTCCCCATTCACAGAGTCTCAGTGTGTTGCATTAATAATCTTTAAAATTTTTAAAGCTATAGTCAGTGCATTTTAAGGAATTTATATACTTATTATATAGTTGGAGACAATTTAATAGTACGAGAGGATTTCAAGTAGCACATAATTAAACAACATGATTAGCTTATTTTTGCTAGACAATTTTTAGTTCTCACCATGCTCCATCAACTTAACTAAACCTAACTAACCATTTCCCACCTAGTAAGTCAATTCAGCTTACAACCTTGAATTGTGATGGCCAGGGCCAGTATGGTCACCCTCAGAAAAACATTAAGTTGTCCACATAACCTTTCCAAACTCCTGCTGATGCAACGCCTCAAGGACAGCTGAGCGTGTGCACTTTTAAAATATTGGCTGATGGTGCTCTGATTAATAGGAAAAATGATAAAGAGCATGACCAAGTAGGCTCTCAAACTTCAGTTATTTAGTTGATATGGCATACATTTTCCTGTTGTTTTATTTGAAACCCTTTCATATCTTCATAGGATTCGTGTTGAGGGTCCACATTATTTGCGCCCTCAAGTCCTCCATTTTTAGAAAGCAGAGTTGTTTCATTAGTGGTGATTATTTATTAAAAGCTTATAATTTCAGTTTAAATAGAACTTTACCAAATATGACAATATTAAGTGTATTTAATCACCGACAGCACATTAAATATGGGTGATGAATATCTCACTTTGAAAAAAGCCCTGTCTTTTGGTTCTCAGTCCTCTAAGATCCATGTTATTTTGTTAAGAACACTTTATAATTGTGGATTTTATTATAATAAGCATTCAATTTGAATGACTCACTCAATCAAGAATTCCACAAAATGATATTTACCATACAACCACTATGCATTTTGCACTACAATCACAATGCTTTCCCTAGCTGACTATACAACTCATGAACTAGACAATATCTTCATTATCTGCCTGAAGCAAATGATATTTTCTGGAGATCTACACACATGCTGATGTATATCTCATAGGTTCGCAGATGAGTATTTGGGACCATTTCTACTTCTGGAAGGTACATCATGCTGGAAGTGGAGCACAAAACTGAGCCAAAAGTCCACACTGTGACCCACAGGACTTGTATCTATATTCAAATATTACAGCTGAGGTCCAGCTAAATGGCTTTTGCACACTTAACACATAACTGATGGTTTTACACTATTTGAACAACTGTAGGGGCAGAAAATGCATAGAAATTGCACAGTGTAAAATAAAAATTCATTCTTTGACATCTATACAGATTGAGGATACTCACACCTCCGTCATTCCTGTCAGTGCCATCTAAAACAATTACCCAGCCCACCAAGGCTGTGTATATCAGGCTGTTAACACACCAACATTAAACAGAATGTAATTACCGTTACGTTACCTACAGTAACACGTTGTTGTTACAGTTAACAAACTAAAAGGTCTAGCTGTGTTCGGCTGTGTCTACAGTCTTTGGCTTTTTCTGACATGGTAATCTGCCTCCAATGATTGGTGTGTCCCAGATTACTTTTGAGCCACCAGCTGTCAGGAGATTAGCAATGCTTTCCTTTTTTCTTTTTCCTTTTTTTATGAACATGAACCATGAGTGTGATATTCCTTCAGCTAGGTTTATTTATAGTAGAGCACCATGAAGCAAGGTGGAACCGAACCCAATCACATTCACTGCAGAAAACAATGGCAGGCAAGAGGAAGTCGGAAACCCTCACTGCTCACTGCTGATAAGGGCCTATTTGCATGCCACCCTAGAGAGGCCTAGAGAGTTCCTGGCTGAGGATTAGTGTATAGGCTTTTGTCCTGCAATCTAATTCTCTCTCTCTCTCTCTCTCTCTCTCTCTCTCTCTCTCTCTCTCTCTCTCTCTCTCTCTCAAGATATCACACACTCATGTCTTTGGTGTTTATTGTTATGTCTTTGAAAATCTCAAGCTTACATTCTTGGCTGCTTTTTAAAGCGCGGGCAACACTTCATTATCCACTCATGTATAGCCTTCATTTTGAAATGCAACCAGCGGCCTGGAGTTTTCACTGAATTCACTTTGAATTGAATCGGGGAAAAAATGTACGAGTCTTAGCGTAGGTGATCGTATACTGAACATTCAAACATTGCATTCCAATGGCGATACACTTCTGCCACCCATTAAAGACCTTGTTGCGAGCTGAGATTAGACCAGAAATAATTAAATATGGAAACTTGGGCATCTATCTAATGAAAGACCATCTGCACCCACCTAAAATAGCAGCACTGTTATCGCAGCTGCTTCCAGAAGTCTAGTATAGATGTATATCAATGATATGAATGTGAAATCATATGAATGAAATCATATGAACATGGTTTAACTTTAGAGCAAAATCCTACTTAATTGTGTCAAATTGAGGATTTACACAATGCAAGCTAGTAGATTCCTAAGAGGCCTGTTTGATAACATGTCCTGCACTCATTATGGGATTAATATAGAAAAACCTATGGCTAAGCTTAAGTAGACTTCTCTGTGGTGGTTGAATGTAAAATCTGGTATACAATTAAAAATACCTATATCGTGCTGCCAATAACTCCAAAAGCCATTAACACTAAGAATATACTAAACACCAGCAAATCACTGCCATTTGGAAAGTATTGTGGATATTGCAGACTAACAGCCTTACTGAATAATACTTCATGGTAGAATACATTTTAATGCCGTGTAATAGCCACTCTGGATGAGTTGTGAAACGTTATAATTGGAAGACTGCATGCCTCAGGAGTCATAATGTATTTTCCATGGAACCTCATGACTAACGTTTCGGATGCATCATTACAGAGGGTTCATCTCATCACTTGCTGTGAATTTAGAATCATTGCCATCACTTGAATAATTAAAAAATGTCTTTCTTCTCTCTTTTTCTGTATTTGTTAGGAACAACTGAGCGAGTGTGTTTGATCCAAGGCACTGTGGAGGCCCTTAACAGTGTCCATGATTTCATAGCTGAGAAGGTTCGGGAGATGCCTCAGAGTGCCTCCAAAACAGAGCCAGTGAGCATACTTCAGCCACAGACTACAGTTAACCCAGACCGCATCAAACAGGTGAAACCTTGCATCCTCTGGTCATGCTCCCTCCCCGACACTGAAACTCTTTCTCTCTACGTAGCATCTAACTAGGAATCAATGCTATCCCAAATACTGCGTCGTCATTTTATGTCCATCTTTTGGATTACAAACAATCGCACACAGATTGCGATCGCACGGCTCGATTATTCACATCATTGATTGTGTTCCAGCTGCCTCTTTAAGCAATTATTATCACTTCATGATTCAATCAATCTTTTAGTCAACTGCATAGATTTTACCATTGATAGCACTTGCTCATCTGTCTTTCTTTTAATTAAACTGACCTCAGGCGAAAGCGTGGTCGGGTCACTGTTTATGCATACTTTAAATCAGTGATATGACTATTCTTGCAACGGTCATTTTCCTGAGCGCTTTGCTAACGTTTCACTGTATTTTATATACTTGTGTTATAGTCTCTGAAGAGCTCTAACCTGGATACATGGGTGTAAAGGGAGGGGGCGAATGTAGGCTGTCTGTTTCAGCATAGCTGTTGACCTATTTATTAATGCACCTAATTATAGGAGTTATAAAACCAGCAGAACATCTATGCACTCTTGCGATGGCAATTCTTCTCACAGAGCTATGTATATATGCTATGCTGTAAAGGCCCATAAACACAGAGAACAATATCCAGCGCAATTATCACCGACGTTTAACGCCTCATTACTAAACAATGTGAGTGTGCACAGAGTAGCAAAAAAAACAGTAGGCGTAAAAGTGTCATATTTAAGAATAAAAATAATAAAAAAGCCTCTGGTTCATCTTTTTTTTTTTGTTTGTTTGACGCGCCATGTTACTAACTGGCCAACCAATGAGCTTGGTGCTTTTGTTCATGTGACTGGAGCTGCTGAAGTTATAGTACAAAGATGATTTGGTGGCGCTCAATTATAAAACGGTCTTGCCGAACACACATTGATACGACAAAGATAATCGCATCGGGATAATGGTCCCAGTGAGTACAGGCCTTAAGAGGGCATTCTATGTCACTGATTTGTATGCACACTCGTTTTGACAGCTTAAAATATAACCATGCACAGCAAAACAGTGTTGTTACCACTGTGTCACAGTCGTATGATTTAATCATTTTTAAAAAGTGTATTATTAGGATAAATAATACTGAGCAGATTTGCAAATTGGTACCTTTGTATAATCTGCCAGACGGCGATGGGTGGACCAGCACCTTTAACATTGTTCGATTCACTTTCTGAATTACGTGTTTTCTGGACATATTGTCAGAAGCACGGCTGTCGTGGCATGTGTCTCATTACTGTGGGCCCCCAGGGGGCACACTGACCGAGGGATGTAAGATAAGATGTGAAGCCATGTTAAACAACAGCTGCCAGCCTCCTGAAAGGATAGACAGCCACTAATCTTGCAGCCAACTGGTGATAGGGCATGAGGACAACTAACACCAAACTTCATCTAAAGCCAGTATTGTGACAGAAACGCCTCCTCATACCAAAACAACAGTGTGCACTGTGCATACATACTATGGATTGCATATGATAACATGATCGTTAGATATCTCCCAAAATCATTATGTTGATCATCATAATAATAACAACAGATTACTGATGTGGTTAAGACACAGGACATTTTTCATTTTTTTCTCATTTTCAGATCCTATTTATCACATACACACAGTGAAATGTTTTTATTCCGTATATCCCATCTTATGAATCGAACGCTGGGGTCAGAGCGCAGGGTCAGCCAGAACGAACGGCACCCCTGGAGCAAGTGAGGGTAAGGGCCTTGCTCAAGGACCCAATGATGGTCGCTTGCCTGGTGCGAGGCTTGAACCCACGACCCTCTGATCACTGACCCAGAGCCTTATACCATTGAGCCACCACAATATATTGCCAGTATTCATGTATTTAAGAAAGAATGTTAAACATGTTATTTTTAAATCATTTAGAAGATAAACACTAAACATTAGTAGCATAACTAGCTAGCCCACAGTTCTCATAGGTCAACATAATGAATGTCAGTAGTCATTAAAAAACAGCCTTAAACATTAACTGTCATATTCTCAGTTTATAACTAAATAAAAGCCTCTCGAAATATGCAACTTTATTAATCAATGACATTATCTAAGTTAGCAGGGCTGCTATGTAACCGCTTCTGAAGTACTTTTCATTTGTCTCAGGTTAAATACAAGTCAGATTTCAGTATCTAAAACTCAGTTTGCAATATCACATTTTTACCAGTTTATTTACCAGTCAAACATATTTATCTGTACCCTTTTTTTCTGTGACTTACATACGCTAGGTTAACTTAGCATGCCATTTCAGTGGTCATCTAATTACTGGCTTATTAGACTAGTCCAAAGTCTAAGTTAGTCCAAGTCAGTTTAAACCTGATTTTGAAATATTACAAACTATATTAATAATAAAAATCATCAAAAAAGGTAAGTAGTTTTATGTGAGAAAGTTTAAACAGGAACAGAAAGTAATTTTGTGTTGTGTGAACAAATTAGCCAAATGATGTATTTGGAATCTGCAATCAAGAACTTACTGAACAATCTAATCAGACAATTCCTACAACTGTCGTTTTTTACATTGTGAAGCATGAAGTATTTGTTATACCCTTTTTAGAAGTTTGTCCATTTTACCTTTTAATTGGTTCTAAAATTCTGCAAATAGTATTGAGTAATAAAGACTTTAAAGTCAACTTTTTCCCCCAATAACTATTTCCGTTTGCAGTTGAAAGTGGAAATCTCTTAAAAATCCTAAAAAGCCAGTTTCCTTTTCTTTAAATGTCGTTTTTTAAAAAGCAATCTAAACGAAGTGCTTTCGAGGAAAGGAATAAGGCAGCATCTGTGACAATTAAAATGTAGCTCAGCTTTCTATTCCCGGTTGTGCTCTGCCATTTACTCTCACCCGCCAGCGGTTCCTCTGCGAAGGCTGAGTTTCCTTTGACCTCTTCCTCACTAATGCAACACCTGCTTCCCACATCCTGTTATTGTCTGCATTTTACAGGAAGCTGCTTAAAAATGCACAGGAAATCAGGAGACCATGTGACTCTAAGACGGTTCTGATTATGCTCCCCGGAGAAGCGTTTATGGAAAAATCCTCTCACGACATGAAACAAAAATATCGTGTAAGATTTAAGAAACGCAAGATCGTTTAATTGGGAGTGCTCAAGGACTTATGGTGTAATTATTATATCTCTTATAGCATCAAAATCTAATCAAACACCAGTTTCAGAAATGATTGAATATAAATAAATTCGATTATTATTTAAATTTGGAATACCAAAAAACATCTACTAATGGTAACGGGCCAGTGTGGTAATTTTAATAAATGCAAATTATTAGTTATATACAAAGCCCCTACTCTATTCATGTTTCTTCATTGTTCTGATGATGGCATTGGCTTTGAAAATACACCACCAGTTCCCTCTAGATTCCACCAAACAGTGGCCTATTTAATTATCCTACATCCTTCTCATTGGAGAAAACACACACACACACACACACACACACACACACACAAAAATACAGCAGTGTGTTACACCCTTCTCCTAAATTAAAAGCGACATCAGGGAAATTGCTATAACATTGGAAATGAAAAAGCTCAACAACTTGTCAGACACTATCTGCCTGTCCTCTTCCCTGTCTGCTCTCAGGGGAAGTTT
>JAOUQX010000041.1:10182422-10195723 GCA_028566295.1 Liobagrus marginatus | reverse complement strand
TGAGGAAATGTTTTGTATCTCATAATTACACTTCTGCGGTGTAGCTGTTTGTTGATTTTCCCCTCTGCTTTCTGTGCTTGTGTTCTCTAGGCCAAGCTGATTGTGCCCAACAGCACAGCAGGGCTGATCATCGGAAAAGGCGGCGCTACAGTGAAAGCAGTTATGGAGCAGTCAGGTGCATGGGTGCAGCTCTCACAGAAACCAGAGGGTATCAACCTGCAGGAGCGTGTCGTAACCATCAGTGGGGAACCTGAGCAGAACCGCAAGGCTGTTGAGATAATAGTACAGAAAATCCAGGAGGATCCCCAGAGCAGCAGCTGCCTTAACATCAGCTACTCCAATGTCACAGGCCCTGTGGCCAACTCCAATCCTACAGGCTCACCGTATGCTAACTCAGCAGAGGTGATGCCCGCTGCAGCTGCTGCAGCTGCTGCCACAGCCTCCAGCCTCTTGGGGCAGGCCAGTCTGGCAGGAGTGGGTGCCTTTCCTACCGCTGCCATGTCAAGCTTCTCAGGAAATGATCTCCTGGCCATCACGTCAGCGCTTAACACACTGGCTAGCTATGGATATAACACCAATTCCCTGGGTCTGGGGCTCAATCCAGCTGCTGCGTCAGGGGTCCTAGCAGCTGTGGCAGCTAGTGCAAACCCTGCGGCTGCGGCAGCGGCCAACCTGCTGGCCTCTTACGCCAACGACGCCTCCACCAGTGCCGGCCACCCTGCCACCAGCCTGGGAGGATTTACATTAGGCTCACTAGCCGCTGCTACCGGGGCTACTAATGGGTACCTGAGTGCAGCCTCCCCACTAGTAGCGAGTTCATTATTAGCCACTGAAAAGCTAGCTGAGGGTGCAAAGGATGTAGTGGAGATCGCCGTACCTGAGAACTTGGTGGGAGCTATCTTGGGAAAAGGTGGCAAGACACTCGTGGAGTACCAGGAACTGACAGGAGCCCGAATCCAGATCTCGAAAAAGGGAGAGTTTGTTCCTGGCACTAGAAACCGAAAAGTCACCATCACAGGATCACCCGCTGCCACACAGGCAGCCCAGTATCTCATCAGTCAGCGAATCACATACGAGCAGGGTGTGAGGGCCACCAATCCGCAGAAGGTGGGCTAAAGCAGGGAGAAAGGAAGAGTGGGGGATGGATGGATGGATGGATGGAAAGATACAGAGAAAGAGAAAGGAGGGCAAACGTTTTGAAAGAAATCATCCACTACATGCTACTTGCATATTTCAGTATTAAAAAGAAGGAAAATAGTCCACCTTGCAAGAAAAGGAACGAGTAAAAATATAAAAACAAAGAAAAACATGTAAAATGTATATATGGGTTTATTTCTTAAGTTTTCATCTTTCAGGATTTTTTTATTGGTTGAAAATTTGGTTTAGATTTTTTCAGTTTTTCTTTTTTGAGTTGATTTTTTTCTGGACAGTGGTGAATGGTATTTCAGACTGGCATGCTTGCTGCAGCTCCCAGCAGGTAGTTGGGTTGAGGGAGAACAGGGTGAAGCGATTGGACTTAAGCCTACCTGGAATCAGCCCTGTTCCCATTGCCAGTCCCGTCCGAGCTGACAAGATTATTTAAATTTTTATTTTTAACTCCTCAGTTTAATTGCCTTCCCCTATGCCCATTTCTGTGGGCCTGATGCGATGGCAAACATGTGCTTGGGTTTTAGTCTTAAGGCAGTTTCCCTTAGGTGGTCAGTGGTACTCCATGCCAACTTACCCATTGTCTAAGTCCTCATAAGTCCCAACTGCCCCTTGCAGAGCCGGCTGAGATTGGGGCAGTGAGGAAAAGTGGATTAGGGTCTCTCCTACTAGTCACTAGCTAAAAACCTGGAGTTCTCTTTAAGCCAGGTGCATCCCATGCAATGCTATTACAGATTTAGCTAGCATAAAGGATGTTTAAAGATCTTGGAGACACAGACCTAGCATAATGCACCTACTAGGGTTCTTACCAGAGCAAACAGACAATATGTGGTGATATGCATCTGGTATTAATTGAAATAATATTAGTAGTAGTAGTTCTACAGTTATTACAAAAATCCTCACCATTGATATTATTTATTAATATAATTTCACCCATCAGGACTGAGGTGTTTTCATGTTTATTATTAATCTGTGAATTCAGGTTGACATGAATGTAAAGACAATATTTTGGATTTAGTTTTTTATTTAAGTGAATTGAATAGTATGTCACAGTGTAATATATGTCTTATTTAAAGTCCAGTGACAACTGCACCGTCAGCACCATCAGAGAGAATAGCAGCAGGTATAATGTACTTTACGCTAAAATTAATCCATGAAACATACACACGCACATACACTCTAGGCAAATAAATTAAAAAGGGAACTACACGTGAATTAAGGGTCGACCAACCAGTGACACTAGACAATTCCCATAAAACATGTCTCATTAAAATGAAAAGGTAGGATATTGTACAAGTTGAAGGGAGTGTACCGATGACTAGAACAAATTTAAGAGTTAAATCAAAACCCAGATAACTTCTAAAAATGGCCTCTTTTTATCTGGAGAAAAAGGTGGTGAAGTGATATATTTAAGTTTTAGCAAGCTAAGTGACAACATCTGCTCAAAGTCATTTACCACTGGCTATGGACAAATTGTGTAGATGTATCATATGTGTCGAACAGAATTGTGCCTCTTTGTGGACAAATACTACTGAACAACTACATACAAAAGAACAAAACTTTAGTTCTGGTGAGTACAGAGATGTTATTTTTTAAGCCATCGCCCTATTAACAACTATAATTTCATAGAAGGAGATTCTATATTCTGATTTGTCCAAATTTGTTATTAGTTGAGTTATTAGCTATCAATGTCAAATATGGCCGTTACCTTTCGTTTTGGACCTCTGAGCTCATCGGAACTACAAATTTGCTGCTAAACAGTCCAATAGACATACATCATTTTGTTGTTAGAATACACTGAATTTCGTCTTAATGCACTGTGAAGTGTGGAGGCCATGCTTGAAGGCCCAGAAGTTAAGGTCCTGTGTAAAAAAAAATAATGAAAAGAAAAGAAAATGAACAATAAGAAGTGTAGGATGTCAGGGGAAAACAACTTAGGACAGACTGTTTGCTACACACAGAAAACATCTAACTAATGATGCTGAACCAGTTTCGTTGGGTATCGAACTGCTACTATATGAACCTTTCAGTTCCCAGCCTTGCTTTATATTACCACCAGCAATCAGGATGCCTGTTCCCATATTTAATATTGATGATGGGAAGAAATTCAACATCCAAGTTGACCATCCATGGTCCTTTTGGTTTCATTCCAAAAATGTAACCGAAGTTGATCTAAAAGGCGATGTTTGGGCATTTTAAAAAAAAATTAACCTTCACGTTACCAGTAGCCTGGAGGAACAAAAGAAGCAGAACAAAATGCTGCGCCCCAGAGCATAATCTAGACAGCAGTGTGCTTTCTCTTCCTTCTCTCTTAATTTCTCAATTTGGAACACCAGGGAGAGTAAATCTGAACCGATTGGTAAGGAAACTTCTTTATTCCCATCTAACACCATCCACCTTTCCTCACCTCCTGTCAACCCTTCTTTACTTCCGTGCACTTCCCATTTTGACACATCAATCAATCCAAAGAATCCCTTCTCTCACATATCACCATGGGTGGCAATGTCTGGTGCTGAAGTGCATGTTTGCTTTGCCCTTTTCACGAAACAGTGACTGGACATAAGAGAAGATGTAACCTAGGTGTTGCTGTGTAGAGAGGAAACACTTGCAATAGACTCCAGTGCAGGTGAACGCTTAGAGAAAAAAAGAGACTGTGTGTAGCACCCTAGTAGGAAACATGCTGGTTTTACTGATTAGGTGTAAATGTAGTTAGCGTTAAGTCTTTAGGAGAAGCTATGGCTTTGGCTGACAAGGAAATTTTGTATCACAGCTGCAGAAGAGAGTACTATTAATATGGTTTCCAAATGACCCGAGGAAAGGATGATTTGTGGCTGCCATATTGTCCAGTAAAGAGCGTTGACAGTTAGCTGGAGAGCCTCCGCATTTTAGAGTGCATATGCATCCTACACATAGAATGATATACATGGCAACTAACACACCAGACACGTCACGGATCATGAACAACACAAGAACACACACACATACACATGCAACTGCACTTATACAGACACAATGTTTTGGAGAAAAAGAAGAGGATAAGGAAGATTCATTCATTGCTGAGAGCTATGATTAGTATCATTAAGAAAAGCAAAAGCTATTACTGTGAAATTCTAATGTGAACACTAAGAACAGGTGCCATCATAGTGCGCCTAGGAGCAGCTTCCTGTTTGCATTTTGGTTTTTCTTCATTTCAGTACTTAAAATGCACATTATGGGGTCTGCATTTTTTTTTTGTTGTTAGTAACTTGGGAACTAGATAAAATGTGATCAGTACTGGAAGCAATATTCGTAGTAGCATGTCGTCCTGTCTTGTCTCTTATTTTGTCTGTGTAGAAGCTTTGGATTTACCTAGGTGTTGAGTAGGTGTGCATATTTAATAGTTTTTAAGTTGTGAAGATGCTGCTATTGAATACGTGACGTACTAAAATTGAAGATAAACATATCCGGTCAGTCGTTTAGCGAGGTGTGCTAGTTCTAAGAGGTGTAATAAATGATAAGATAATTGCTATATTAAACAGAATACATGAACGTGCCAAATTAGATCTTTACAGATTGTGTGATTTAAAACACCTTTAGCTACAAGCTTTTCTAAGTTGGAAAAAAATACTCAAATGTGAAAAGTGCCAAACAAACCAGAGTTAAGGAATACCTAGCAAAGTGGCCATTAGGAACAAAATAGATGTTAGTGCTGTTAAGTTAAAGGTTTTCGGCCCCTCATGAACTAATACTAGAGGAAAGTGTGGTGATGAGGGAATCATCTTGTTCACCTGACAAATGCATTTTGTGCCATGTAGCCATTACCGCTACATCACTGGGGCTAGAAGACTGCCGTAGACTTAGGCTAGCATGAGTTTAATACGTTATCAGCATTCTTAATACAGCCTTTTCTAGTTCGAAAAATGTATTTTGTGAAAATAGATGTTCTCTTTTTTGCACGTCTATATTGCATGATAAAAAAATAATAATGTGGATTAAAAAAAAAAACAAGAAATGAAAATCATCCAAAAAAAAAAAAAGTGAGAAAACCGTAGGCAATGTGTGTTCATTTTGGGGACAAATCTTTGCATGCCAACACTAAGAGCATTGGAGTTTTATTTTAGACACTTGACCTGTCTTTTAGTTCTGCGAAGACTAAACTGAGACATTTTGTTGTTCATCTGCAGGAACCAAAATCATTCATACATAATCATTGTGCATCGCTTTAGGGTTGCAATTTTAAAGTACAACGTTTTAAAGAGAAAAACCCACATGTGGTTGTGATTTTTTTTTTTAAGCTAGCAAAAGCAATCTGATTAAAATTGGGCTAAAACTACTGTTTTTTTTTTGGTTTTTTTCTCACTAAAACTGATGTCTTGTCCTTGACTATACTCACCACTGCATAACTTTGCATATCACTTTCAATCATGACTTTTAAAGCATGATGTGTGTTTGTATATTGTGTGCCGATACTAACATCTTTCAGGCAACATTACACCCAGTGCTTTCTTCTGTTTTTGCCACATTAGAACTCACATCGTTATGCGCAAACCCATGATTTTGGATGATACGCACTTTATAAACCCCAAACTTCTTAATGACAGTGAGTGAGTTGTGAAAACGTAATCGCCTGAGCGCTCGGTCTCTGCAATTCACATTTTGTGACTTTGAAACCCCAAAAGCTATTCTGCTACGTGAATGTTTTCTATGACAGGCTAAGCTCTAATCTCTATTAGTAAATGATGAATAAATAAGATAAGCATTTGGAGTTTGTTGTCAAGGTACCACAAAGAGAATGCCACAATTTAGTTTAGACATCAAAATGTTTCGATTGTCTGAGCAAGTCAAGCTTGCGTCCACAAATGTACTTCAATTCGAGGTGCACCTTAACAACAAATTTTTTTTTTTTAATATTTGAACAATAAAAGAAGGGGCACGTTGTAGAAAGGGCAAAACATCTCTATCAGACTCATACCGTATCATATATTTATGATAAGATCTGGTGAAATCATTGCACTGTGTCCAGCCATGCTTGGATTAAGACATTTTGTCGAGTATGACTGACGGATTTTTGTCTCTTTGCTTTTAGCAGCTCTACGTGTTGACACGTTGTGGCACTTCTCTGTCGGTGCTCTTGCACAAATGAAGCTCATGTTTTGTTTCATGTCTCTAGGTTTGGTGGTGTTTTCCACATACAGTAAAGATTAATGCTAATATTTTTTATTTGGTTTGTTCTATGTTGAGAAGGTCATTGCTTTTGCTAGAGCATTGCACTTCTCCAACTGACCCCACCTGACCGTCTACACAAACCCCTGGGGTCATTCGTATGCTTGTAACCATCAAAGCACCAGCAATGTTATTACACATTTGTCATATCACTGTTATTTTCTCTCTTTTTAATTTACCTGTTTTTTTGTTTGTATGACACTCTCTAATCTAGACCAAGTATAACAAAAAATGTCATTCATATGTATCCTGTTTACTCTCCCTTTCCCCCTTTTGCACTTTTCACTGCCCCCTTTTTTCCAACCACTACCCACACTTCTGCCGAACCTCTCCCTCACACCCTCCCAGACTTTCTCCTGAGTGCCAAATGACAACAGTACCATTCCAAACGTTTTGAGTTCTCTTGTATGTTGGACATCCATCGGACGCACCCATGAAGCCAGCATGTTACTTCATAACATGATGTCAGTCATGACGCCTCAACATTACCCCAAAAAAAATGCAACCAGTAAAAAGCGAGATCTGGAATAACACAGTAAAAAAAAGGCTGGCTACCGCTCATAAACTGCTTTTCCTAATTCTCTGCCATCTCTTCAACCTCCAGGACATCACTGATTGTGTGCCATAATGTTGGGAGCACTTGTCACTCTCCTCACCCCAAGTCTCTCCATTTGAGTTTTTTCGATGGGAAACATTAAAACAAAAAAAAAAAAAATCATTTCAATGACAGCTTTTTTTCTTTAACATAGAAACATGCTCAGAAAAAAAAAAAGCTGAGGAGCGTAACCTTCAGCTGCGCAGCCATCTTCTGTCTTCTGAACTTTGAACTTTTCACCCCTCATGAACTTTATTGACCTTCTTCCTTCCCTTCTGTGTTCATCAACTGTTTGGACTTAAAATCTCCATTCCATCTCCAAACCTTTTAGAGACTGTGCAATTATAGTTGATATGATTGGAATTCTTTCTTTTTTTTTTTTTTTTTTGTTAACCTCATTGGGGACAATTCTCAGAGATAACAATAAAAGCAAAAGACAAGCAAAACAAAAAGCTTTTTAAAAAAAAAAAAACCAATTGCTTTTTCAAAACCTAATTTTCTCTTTTCATTGTAAATATTTTGTCAGAATTTGTTGAACTGTAACCAGAGGAACGTTCAACAGAATGGGGCTGGCAGCATAAAAAAGTTTGTGGAGTGCTTTAAGTGCCATAAGAGAGGTATAACCTAAAGTAGTTAGAAATGAATAAAGCATGCTGTAGCAACATTCAGAACTCGGATCGTTAAAGAGACAGTTTGCATAAAATTTTGAAAGATTAATAAAAATTGTAAAAAAAAAAGTAGGCACATGCAAAAAAAAACAAAAAACTTGTTGCCGCTTTTAAAATTTATTCCTAGCAACTGCTTTGAAAGAGTGAATTTGATCATATAAACACAGTTTTCCTATTCATTTAACTGTCACATTCTGGCTACGTTTCAAGCTTCACTCATTACTTTAAGCTAGCTTTATAATTTCATCATCTAAAAATACTGCTTCACATATCAATCTCATATCAAGTACTGTTCACATTGAAGTCCATATCAAAAACATTTCTAAGCATTTTAATAACTAGCCGTGATTCTACATGGGATACCGGCAGGTTTACTTCGGAATTGATCCTTGTTGTACATATCAGAGCTCAGTGTACATAGCAGTCGGGTTGGGTGTAAACTGTGTCCATTAGATGTGTCCGATAGAAGCATGAGATCTCACGTGTCCCGTTTCCCTGCAGGGAAGAAAGATCGACCGACCATTTCCATGAGTCATAACCGAGCTTGTGCTCCACATCTAATGTTTCTATGCTGCCAGCTTTCTTTTCTGATAACCCTTCATGAACTTATTTATTTTGAAACTACTCTACATAATTAATAAATGACAACTAGAAAAAAAAAAAAAAAAAAAGGGAATGACTGGAAAGATAATTTACTGTTTTGTTTTTAGTATATTAGTGGTTTATTTTAACACCATTCATTAACTGATTTAAAGAAAAGTATTGAATATTTAATGTAATTGTAGCATTGTGTTTGTAAAAAAATAGTGAGTTGTGTTTCTTGACTTGTGGATTACCAGTGAAGTCAGCAATTTAGTGCTAATATATATTAAGTAGTTTTTTAAGATTTTCTTTCCGACAGCAACAACAGTCATTATAAATGTTCATTTTAGCATCACCTGTCTTCTGTTGTCTTATTCTTCACCTCCCACTACACTCAAACTCATCAAGTAACACATTGCAAGTTTGTGCCTGAAACCATGTGCTCGGTCTTTCTAGGGACCATAATGCATGACTGTGTGTGTGTGTGTGTGTGTGTGTGGGCGTGTGTGTGAGAGAGAGAGAGAGAGAGAGAGATATGAATGAGACTGACCAGCTTGCATGGATGGATGGATGGATGGATGTTCTGTCCTCTGTTCACAAAAGCTAAAAATCTGTAGGGTTTCCATTTCCAAATGGAACCTGCTGATGTCGTAGCTGAAACCCATCCTGTGAGCCTAGTTAATTTTGATCGTCCATAACCTCCCGTTTCCCGACCTCTCTCCACCACCACTACCTTCTCCCCTCCAGTTCATTCCCTGCCACACACTCCTCACCATGTGATGTTCTCATTGATAACATATTACTCGATCAAATCCACCTTAACACTTTTCCCATGAGGAGGTGGTTGCCAGTCAATCCTCCTTCTCTCATAAATCGTTACCATCCTTTATCGGCTGCCGGGACCAAGTTCAACCAGAAAAATTGAAAAGAAAAAAAAAAGGCATAAAAAAAGGTTAATCCAGAGCGGTGATTCTCAGGGTATCTACGCTGATCTACCTTATTCTGTGATTTGACCGTATCACAATCCAGCTTCCCCTTATGCTGTTTTAGGAGCCCAAAGACAATTCAAATGTACGATTGCTTATCAAGTCTTCGAATGATATAAGTATTGCACCTGTGCACCTGTCTACAGGAGCAAAGCAAAACGCTGTAATGTTTACAACCTAACCGAGACCAACGCTGGTAAAAGAATGTTAATGCAGAAATTAAAAGCGGTTTAAAAAAAAAAAAGAAAAAAAGAATTTCATTTTAAATGATTATTTCTTTGTGGCATGGAGTCATTTCGAAACATTGCATGCTACTATTCTTTTGCAATGTCAAGCATTTTGAAATGTTAAAATGATTTCTTCCGTCTTCAGTCAGAGATACATTTAGTTGTTAATAATAAAATACGTCGGTGTCAATGTTCGTCACCTAACTTAAAGAATGGTACTGGATGCACGTCAGGAAATGTGATTGCTGCTGTACAGCCTTTGTTCATACATTTGTACATCATTTGTACATGGTGAAGGTGAAAATAAACGATATCATATTTTTAATCAGGGAAACTGATAAATTGTTCAACTAGGGTGCATAAGGGACTAAGCATCTTGCATTAATTCCGAATGAGAGGTAAGAAAATGTACGAAACTCTACATGAGCTTGCATGCGGTCGTGTGTGTGGGATTAAATGGGTAGAAATAAGAATAAGGGCTCAAAGTTCAGTGTGAATAATTATCATCAGCATCGGCTTATAGAGGAAAGAAAAATGTATTTATGAATGAATGAATGAAATGAAGGACAAGGTTGAGTTGGAATGTCGAAGAGCTTAAGGAAACACAATTCATGATGTGCCAGTTTGCTTTCTAAACCACATTCACTCTACTCATTACTAACTGCTCAGCTCCCAAATCGTACGTCAAATTGATGAAAAGTACTTGGATTCAATTTCCGAAGGTAAATGAAGTGCAAAAACAACACTGTATGTGATTTTCCTGCTCATTTCCATCCACTCGCACCTCTCGTCCACCAATCCACCATCCACTTTCCTGCCATGTCTCCCACGCCAACATGTCGTATGATTGCTCCGATAGCCATCACTCAGTGACCTTAACCCACGTCCTTCTTTTCCTGACACACTGACCTGAAGTGGAGAAAACAAATTCACAGCATGATATAAAATCAGTCTCACAAAAACAATCATGAACTAAAGAAGTACCTCCAGTGTTCAGAGAAGTGCTCTTGTAGGTTTTTATAGGTTTAAGCAAACATCGTCTAGTCTTCCTGGTACAAAGGTGTGTGATTATTATGTAACAGTTCTACGAAGTGTGTGTGTGTGTGTGCTTTCCCAGAGCACTTTATTTAGGAGATTTAGCTGGAAGCTGAGTTTAACTACAGGTTACGTCTCTCATGTACATCTAGTAAATGTCACAAGATATATATAAACAACAATATTACAGTTTTGAGAATTTTGTAATGTCAAAATCCGTTAACACAATCAGGTCTCAAGAGTTTCTTCATTATGTAGATGTAGATTAATTAAGTATTCATTTAGAGTCTACTGGCTGAGATTACAAAGATAAACTGAGGCAATTTTAAGCACCACTGTTTCCGATGTAGCCAGTTTTACTAATTGTTCACCTTTTTTCCAGCCTGAGGCCACAATGATTTCCCTTCCTTCTACCCGGCTTTTCTCTCCTTTCTCATTTGTCATCTGAGAACGTCTGGGCCCAGCTGTTGCGCATGGACCTAGCTTTCCTACTGCCCTCCCCTCGATGTGGGGGGGTGTGAGCGGGGACATGATTATGCTCTCAGCCTTCATAAATCCCCAGTGCTGAAATCTCAGGCCTGTGGAACACGTACCAAGATCTTCTGTCTCTAATCCAGTACTTTATCAGAGAGTATTTTCACAGACACTCGGTTGCCAGGTTTTTCGTCCATTACAAAACGACCAATGTATTTGTACATTTTCATCACCGAGGTAACGATTATAGTTAAAAAGTTAAATAAAATAAACGGTACTTTTCAAAGAGAAATGAATGTGGTAATAATATGGACAGAATTCAGAATTTGTTTTTGAACACTCCAAAACTAGACGTATAATTTATAATACCAGCTATTTTTGGGATTGAAAGATTTTAAAGTCAACCTCAGGTTTAACTGAAGTGTTATTCTTATAAATATGTTTTGTAATGAAAAGCACCGAGCTGCTGCGCAAAAGCAAAGAAATATTAAGCATAAATTAAAATTCAAATTAAACATGCCTAATATGATTACAAGAACAATTTCCTGAGATGTTTTGCACCAGAAATGGTGATCTCGGTGAACTTTGAGACTAAATTGAACAAAAATACGCATTTATACTTTTTTTTTATTAATATTAAAATTTATTTATTTATTTTTAAGCTTTTTTCATTATATGCAACTAAAAAAACTCTAAAAGAAACACTAAAAGATCACTAAGTGCTTTGACGTCATGGCGTGTATTTGACCCGAGGTATAATGATATTAAATCAGGCACTAGTTACTGATGCTCTATCTAAAAACTTGAAAAGGTTCTTTATTATTTAATCAGCAATATAACTTAAAACGTCAGATGTTGCAAGTTTCCAAATGCAACAAAATTATTAGTAAATAAAAACAAAGTATGGCATCTCAGCATGATGTCAATATTTCAAGCCGAGTACCGATAAAACTGGGATTGTTGCTACTGTAGAATACTGAAGATGCTCAGCAATGCAATTATACATGTTTCCTTTAACTGCTTGTATAATAACTGGGATGTTTTTTTGTTTTTTTTTGCGATTTGAAAACTGTCCTAAATCTTCAATTCGGAAAAGAAATGTTTCCAAGATTCCAAGCCGGTTTTCCAGCAAAGATTCATTACTATGAGTAACATATTTGAACTATTAAATAGTCAGTAATTGTTGGTATGCAGTTTAGATCATTTATCAAACTCTACATCTAAACTATACAACCAAAGTGAACTGTGTGCTACGGCTGAGCATCTGGTCTGGCACACACACACACACACACACACACAGTATACACACGTAAGGAGCTCCTCAATTGTCCAGATATTTATTTTATTCAATTTTAACATATGCCACTGTTTGACAGGCGTTTGTTCAACAGTGACATAGAGTCCGTAAAACTACAGCTTTGACCGTCCGGTTGTAAAATATGGCTACTGTATTTGTTTTGAAGTGACCAAAAGAGCTGTTTATCTATAATAATTAATTTGATCTGATGCTCCAGTGTCCTTAATAACAGGTAAATACTGTAAGTGGTTGCAATAGTTTTATATGTTTATATGTTTCTTGCTGTTGTAATATTTCTAACAAATGAAGCTGACAAATTATACGTGTGCGTATAACAAATTTGTACGTATACAAATTTTAAAACGTTTTATGCTATGTACATAAGAAAGATTGAAATGAAGGACATTTGGAAATTGCAATGCAAAACTGTCATTTTAAAGCACTGTAGCGTGTACAGTGATTTCTTTTATCAATTTTATGGTACTGATATGTTCTGCATTAATGCAGTTGGTTTTTTTTCTTTCTGTTTTTTGAGCATATGCTTTAATAAATACATTTTTACAGCATCCCATCAGAAATTAAGCACTTTTTGGGGAATTATGTTATGACATTTCCACATGAATGATTCATTATCAAGTGTTGGTGCCACTTTCCATTTTGTCCTACTTGTGCACCGGGGTGGTGTGTAAGCGGGTTAGACTGTAGAACGATGAGGGATAAATGGGTTCTAGTGAAAATCTCCTACAATAACTTTTAAAAATCCTCCCCCATTTTACTGCAGTTCCTTTGGCCATGCATAACAACAATGATCATTTACAATCTTTTTTTGTTTTACATTTTAAATAATTTAAATATTTTTATAATATATACATTTACATACGATATATACATTGACACACAGACCATCTTTGTTCGCCGTTTTCTGTTAAAGTCTATGTTTACAAAGGCATTCAGGTATAATATAAGCCAGTTACAAAGAATGTTGGAAGCCATAAACCTTTAATTTCCTCTATTTTCGATACATTTGAGATCATCTGCAAAAACAATAATAACAAGTTATATAAAAATAATAACACTTAATTCAAAAGT
>JAOUQX010000041.1:10143428-10177701 GCA_028566295.1 Liobagrus marginatus | reverse complement strand
TTTTAATGTCATGCGATCTACCCACCGTACCTTTGCGATCGACTGGTAGATCGCGATCGACGTATTGAGCACCCCTGCTGTAGCACATAGTTTAAAAAAAAAATCCCTAGATCAGGTCAGGTGGAAAGTTTGAAGGAAATACGCAAAACATAACATGTATGAGGATAAACATGTATGAGGTAAACATGCATGAGGATAAACATGTATGAGGATAAACATGTATGAAGATAAACATGTATGAGGTAAACATGTATGAGGATAAACATGTATGAGGATAAACATGTATGAGGATAAACATGTATGAGGTAAACATGTATGAGGATAAACATGTATGAGGATAAACATGTATGAGGTAAACATGTATGAGGTAAACATGTATGAGGTAAACATGTATGAGGATAAACATGTATGAGGTAAACATGTATGAGGATAAACATGTATGAGGTAAACATGTATGAGGTAAACATGCATGAGGATAAACATGTATGAGGATAAACATGTATGAGGTAAACATATATGAGGATAAACATGTATGAGGATAAAGCTCTGTAGCCTTGCACAACTCAATTTGCCATCACTTGGTTGTGCATCAGCTAGTAAACAGGAAGAGTATCCGCACTGCCAAAGCATTAGTATGCAGTTAAGTAACTGGTGTGTCGTGGTGCGTCAAAGTGCCTTCATTCCACATGAAACACATTTCTTAGCTTGTCAAAAAAAGCAATCGCACACAATTACACTTCTTCACATATATGCCACTTACACACAGTATAATCACATAAAGAGTAGAAACAAAAAAAGGAGGTCATGTGAGGTTGCCATTTCACTCACAATAAAAACAATAAGTGGGTTTTTATGTTTTAATGAGCGAACGCTTGTGCATATCAGCGAATGCAATTCCACAGTCCTTGGTAAGTCTGCGTTGCCATGGTTACACACCATCCACCCCCTTGAATGCCGCAGGCCGAAAAGAGAGAGAGCAAGAGAGGGAGAAAGAGAGCGAGAGCGAGCGAGAGGGAGAGAGAGAGAGAGAAATGAAAGAGTGAGAGCTTTACAGCATACAGCAACGAAAGCTTGCTGCAGTGAAAGAGATAAGTGGAGGAGGGGAAGAAACAGAGAGAAAAAGAGAGGGGGGGCAAGGGACACACTCTCCACAAATGAGAAATTTATCTCGCACACACACACACCTCCAAACGTTATCAATTGCATCAGTTGGGGCGCATGGGGGCTCGAGTCTGCTCTGCAGTCTGGACACGTCGCTCACAAACTTCAGACTGCATTCAATTATTTATCTGCCAAGCAGTAAGCATTGTTCCAGCATCTCAACTCAATGATGGCACAGCACATAAAAAAAAAGTCCTTTATGTTGTGCAGGAGCGTAAGAAAGGTGAGGAAACCGTGCATCCGGGTGACCTGGTGTCCATCTCTTTTATCATTCGGTCAGAATTGTTCATGCATGTATATGTGTATAGAAAGCAGAGTAGATTCTATGAGGAACATGACAATAGACCAATACAACATACCCAGTATGTTTCATTGCTTTGAGACTCACAGTCAGAAGACAGAAAGGATAAAGGTATGCACAGGTACGCACACAATGTTTGTACTATATTTCAAGTGTGCTCGAAAAGTGTCTTCAAAATTCAGCTTCGATGAGGTGACTACGAGATGATCCTCATACTACATCGCTCTTCCCAATAGACACAGTCCCCTGCACTGTGCATCCTAAATCAGAGAAGTAAGAAAGAATGGAGATGAAACTAATGTAGCGTTGAAAATGACTCTGCTGCGCTTGAATAACTGGAAGAGGTTGTAAATCAGCAGGCATCAGATGAGCACAATGCTCATTAGAAATCATGGCCATACCTCAGTGCAGATCTCACAGCAAACCTCTAGCGTATCACATCAGTGCTGGAAGCTGTGCAAGTGACCAACACCGCCACCTATCGTGTACACAAATCACTACACATCTGCAGCACCATCTCTTTTCACTAAACTGGACCTCATACTCATAACAAGCTGTAAATATTCCAGCCAGGAAAACGGAGCTCACGATACCATAGTAATATAGTGAGTAAAGTGAGTAAAGTTTAACTGCTAATACTTCTCAGTATATTGTAATATAATATTTAAAATATTATAAATAATTTAGTCAGTCAGTCAATATCACACACCATTAAGCTGCCATTTTCACATGAAAACGGATGCAAAATGATTCCCTGATGGTTTCTGGAATGGTAGCAATTGTTTCACCTGCCATACTTGATGTACATATGAAAACTAGTCTAAGATACTCCAAGTCCTCACATGGCATCCTCCTACGTAGTTGGCATTTAATAGGGCAATTCAGCTAATGCATTGAAAATAATGACAATGAGCTTTTAAAATGTATCGTCAAGAATGAATGACTTATTGCATTGTTGTGGGGCTAGTGAAGGAAACTGTGATCTCATCTACTCATGCAGTATCACTAGAGATCAAGGTTGTGACTCTGTGCTGCTTTCCACATCAGCAAATGGAGTTTCATCCAAAATTACCGTACACAAAGTCGTTCTCCGTTTAATGACTGCTGCTGCTGTAAGGGCTCCTTGGTACGATCAGCTAAATAAGACGACTGTGTAATAAAATTCCTTTAATAATGTATAATCTGACATATACACATTAAGAGTTAGCTGGACATAATTCTGTAACATCAGCTCTTTTGAGACTTCATTTCTATAGCTTGATATGGTGACCTAGGGGATTCATTTACAAGTTGCTACCGTGTGTTTTGGCAGATGACACAGATGACTAGCGTTTTAAATAACTGATAAAAAGGATGGGTGACGATTGGCCAAGAAACCTAGTGCCTGAACGCCTGGTTTCAGACAAGGCTTAAGATAGTCCTAGACTAAAATGAACGTTTGCACTGTTTTAATTGAAAGTAACTTGTACTGAAGTATCTGAATATGTCCCTGCCATTGTTATGTCTGAAGATGCACACCAGTAATATTTTTTTCTAGTGTATGCTTATAAAAGCTACTTACATATTCTAATTGAACTAAGGCCTGTCTGTGAAACCAGGTCTTAAGAGTTAATAGCAGAATGTAGGGTGAATAGAACAGCTGAGCATATTCCAAAATTTGTTCATAAAAAATAAGGTTTGCATGCAGTTAGAACGACAACCGGCGGTTAAATAAGTGTTTAAAGTATAGTTTATATTCCTGAATAGTTCATATAAAGACTATTAATAATCCTGTTCTAATTTTTGCGATTTATTGTTTTGATGTTCTTCCTGGCACCCACACAAAGCTGAAAGCTGTATGAAATCAAATTCCCGCTCTTGAACTTTGGCAATTAACTGTACAGTACTATTAAATGATAATGCTACAGCATACATGGACTTCATATAAACAAACTAATAAACAATAAATCTACGCACGAAATAGTAATCTGAGGTTTCTAAATATAAAAACATCACTAGTCTTTAACTGAATGCAACAATAAAACTGTTTTTAATACAGTTAGTCATTTTGAAACATTTCAGCCATTATACAGTACTGTATATTGTAACATGGATTGTACTTTTTTTTATATATACATAAAAGCTTAAAATCACAGTTAATTGCACAACATACACTCACTAAGTGCTTTATTAGGAACAACTGCAGGCCTTCTCATACTTATCTAACCAGCCAATCGAGTGCCAGCAATGTAATACATATGTTGTGTTTTCATCAGCCATCAGAATGATTGATTTCGACCATGACGCAATTGTTGCTGGTCTGCGTTTGTTCTACAACAGCTGATCTCTACACACAACTCTCTGAAGGGGTTAGTTATAGATAACTGAAGAAAAACATCCTGTGATGCAGTTCTGATGTCATATTGATGCAAGAGGTTACAGTAACTCACAGATAACCATTCTGTATAACAGTTGTGAAAAAAACAAACATTTACGAATAAACAACTATATGAACTTTGAGTCAGACTACCGTCAACAGCAGAAGATCACACTCTGGTTTACACTAAAGTAAAGAATAAAAAGCTGAGACAGAAGTGGGCACAGATTCACCAAAACTGGACAACTGAAGTATGGAACAATCTGGCCAAGCTTGATGAAAATTTGTTCCTAACAGAAGAATCCAGTACCCCACCCTAACTTGGGTCAGCAGTCCAGGCAGGTGGAGGTGGTGTAATCATGTGTAGCATGTTCAGAGTTCCTAATAAATTGTTTAGTGAGCATATAACAACCATTAAAGTCCATCTACTCATCTTGCGTTTTCTTCTTCTTCTTCTTCTTCTTCTTTTTCTTTTTAACAGAGTTCTCAACATCACCAGAGGACGTGTCCATTGGTTCCTGTTTGACTATCAAACTCTCATCAATAGCCACCTCATCCGGTGCGTTCTTCCTCTCCTTCTCGTTTTTAATCTCCTTCTCGATTTTAACCTTTCTCTTCTTTCTCTCTGTTGTATTATCTTCCTCCACCAGCTCTGGCACTTGCAGCTCATCACATTCTTGAGACGTGTTTTCCTGTTTAATGTGGGCCACTTCAGTCATCTCTTCTCTGCTGTGCTTATCTTTCTTCTTCTTTTTCTTTTTCTTACTCTGGTCTTTGGTCTCTTCAGACTCCAGCTTCACTTTCTTTAGTGGCAAAAGAGAGGTTGAGCTGTGGCTCTGAAACACATGAGCAGCCGTAGAGCTGCCGAAGGGCTGGAAGCGCTGCTTCAGGCCTGGTGGAATGCCCGGCGCAGGGGCTGCTGGGACAGGAAGAAGGTTCTGATTCTCACTGCAGTCCCCATAGCTTTCACTGATACTAAGGATTCCAGCAAAGCCAGACGCACAGGGAGATGCACTTTGCTTATTACCACTGGAGTTGAGGAAATAAAGGTCGGTAGGTCCCAAACGGCTTGAAAGAACATTGTAGATGTGAGATGCATCATTGGATTGGATCGTCTCCAAACCTGATAAGGACACTTTTAAACCTGCCAGGCTGAAAAAAAAATGCAGCAAATTTGAGGGAATGCATTAATTTAAACTGCAAACATTTATACTCCTGCTATTCAACCTCCAGCTTCTGTAGCATATGTATGGTGGAAAATAAGTTATGATTTCCTGTTCTCTAAAAGAATGGAAAAATCATTTACCCAAGATACATATTTACTAACAGCCTAGTTGCTGAATTGCAAGAGCAAAAATAAACACAGAGCAAAAGCACGCTCCGACATAACACATATCTGACTTCCCAATGGCGGACAACCTTTTTTACAATCCAAAAGGGTGGACCAATACACTTAATGCAGCAGAATATCATTCAGATCTCTTGTACTTTCTCGTGTTATTTTTGTGTGATCGGGCACAACCAGAGTCACATCTGTATTTACTATTTTGGCTCGTTCTAAGTTTAACATATCTTTGACTGAAAAAAACTTTTGACTGCATCCTATGATATAATAATGAATATAATCTTGAAAAATGGAAAGAATAAGGCTGAAAAATATCTATCCATCCATCCATCTATCTATCTATCATTTCACTGTATGTGATAAGATCTGAATTTGAAAATGATCCATCTATCCACATATACATAGTTTTAACACAACGTCTAAATGAAATGTCAGTCAGAGACAACGCTATGTTGCTTAGTGTACCACAAGGAAACTAATACCTTTGGATGCTAAGGTATATTTGGCCATTAAAGCCGATTCTGATTAGTTGGATGGGGGTTAATAAACAGCCAGCCATCTATCAAGCCTTAAAGAGATTCCCTGGATGGAGATAGTGTGAAATTCTCTTATCAAAAAGACACGCGGAGAAAGTTTGTGTATTTTAAAACATGCTGTCTGCGGTCCTTTACCTGCTGGGGTTAAAGCTAGCTGGAGCTTTAATGAGCCACAGCTCCGTGTTTCCGGTTCTCTCGAGCTTGGACTTCTTCCTGGAGCTGTACTCAAGAGGCACAAAGTCTGCAGGGCACTCGTAACTAGGCGCTGCAAATAAATGCCGTTCAAATGGTTCAAAAAAGTCGAAATAGGAACTGCCTCTTTAACGGGCAATACTATAAACACAATGACTGACCAGCACTCACCTCGCTTATCGTTTTCCGACGAACCGGGAGATGACATGTTATACGACACACTGAACCAGCAGTAAGTTTACGATAAATTAGAAGAAAAAAAGAGTAAACTTATCATGTGCCGCTTAGCTAAACTGTACTTAACAAAACAACTACATAGCGTGACAAGCACATGGAGTGTATGACGAACTTTGACCCGGAAGCTCTGAGTGCGCTGGTGAAAACACAAAAAAAGCACGATAGTCGCTTTTTTTTTTTTTTTTAGCTTTGCTTTACTTTTAATTGAGTATGTTTTACAAACTATTATGTAGAGATTTTTTTAAGTTATATAATAAATTATTGTTCATTTTGTAATTGTTCTAGTTGTTGCTATTTATTTTGTAACGCATGCGTTTTGTTTATTATCATTACCACTAGAGGGAACCCTAATGCCGGTCGCCAAACAGCTGCTAAAATAAAGGTATTTCTTTTTTATAATCTGGATCCCCGCGTACAGTGGACATGATTATTTGATCTCCTGCACGTTTTGTAAGTTTATCCCCTTACAAAGAAATGAACGGTCTAGAATATTTAGGGTGGGTTTATTTTAACACAGAGAGACAAAATATCAACAAAAATCAGGTTAAAGAATGAATGCATGAATTTGGGGTGACAGAGCGTTTAGCACCTCTGCCTTACAGCAAGAAGGTCATGGGTTCAATTCAATTCCTCCACAGGGGTGTTTCTGTGTAGAGTTTGCATGTTCACCCCGTGCTTGCGTGGGTTTTCCCCAGGTACTCCGGTTTCCTCCCACCTCCAAACACGTGATTGGGCATAGGTAAATAAGATACTCAAAATTGTCCATAGAAGTGAATGTGTGTGAACGGTTGCCCGTCTCTAAGTGTTGGCCCTACCATTAACTGGCGATTGTCCAGGGTATAACACCTCACACCCTAAGTTAGCTGGGATAGACTCCAGTGCCCCTGCCACCTATGCCCAATCACATAGTTTTGGAGGCAGGAGGAAACTGGAGTACCCTGGGAAAAACCATGCAAGCATGGGGAGAACATGTGAACTCCACACAGAAAGACCCTGGGCAGGAATCAAACCCATGACCTTCTTGCTATGAGGCAGGAGTGCAAACCACCATGTCACCCATGTTTATATACTACTTTTTGTAATTATATAGCTTCTTTTACTATAATCTATTAGCAGTGCAGGAAAGGAAATAGACAATGTCTGCAGCGATGTTTTCGTTCTTTGCACACCTTAAATGTATTTATTGCAAATACAGTCGGTTAGAAGTCAATACCATAGGGAGAACGTACACAGCTGGTAAAATAGCAGAAGAGTGAGACAGCACTCTGCGGCACAGTGTAGTTGCTATTCTTTTACTCCACACTGTTTAGATTTCTATGTTCGTGGCTGGTTTGACGCTGTGGGAAAGCTCACCATGCCCCTCTGTCCCAATCGTCTTCACATGCACAGATGCTTCCTCCAAGCGGTGTCAAGTATTTCTGCAGAAGGAGGAAGTAGGTCAAAGTTAAAGGGCAAATGATATTCGTTTCAAGATGTTTGAAATCAAGCTACTATTTTGAGGAAAGGAACAGTGACAGAAAGAATGATCACATTCCTTTAAGTCGTAAAAAGAATTCAATAAAAGCAATCGATAAGAAAAGATCATATCTATGTAAGCAATAGATAATAAAACACTTTCCATATTAACTGTAACAACTATAGAAAACAGATGTTTCATTCATTTTCATTCATATCTGCACAAATTGACTGTTTTTGCTGGTTGATGTATTGAATGTAAACTTTTCTTTGTTTTTTGTAGAGCAATTTGTACTACTCTCCGTTCATTTTATATTTTGTCTGTACATTGTTTAGTCGCTTACACACGAAGTGAGCACTGCATTAGGTACACTTACCCTGAAGTCAGAGGCAGTTTAAAAGGTCACTATGTCAGTATATAGTTACTGACTGGAGCCTGTCTGGGGTATGAATCGTCAGCCTCCATCCACTGAGACAAAAGGATATTGATTTGTATCAGTGACACCATTTTTTTTAGTTGGTTTGGTAATGCTAGAAGTGTGTCTGGAACAGGAGGAGTGAATGTTCTTCCAGGATTTTATTCCTCCACTCAAAACTACTTCACCAATTTACGGTTATTTCAAAATGATTTTTAACTAGTTCATTTCTTTCTGTTAGAGATAACATGATAAGATTAGAGAAATGCATCCGGACTGGACTGATATCCCATTAGACCAATTTTAATACACACTTTATTCTTGCTACTCTTGCTGCGGTTTCAATGTTTGTGAAAAAAATTATAACTTTTGGAACAGGTTATAATTGGACAAACCATCTGATGGAGTTGGGGGAAACCTGTACCGGGGTTCTAGATTCAACAGTTGTTGTTTTTTTTACAGACTGCAGCTGTACAGATTAGAATTAGTTTTTTGCAGTGAATAAACAGTCGGTAACAGTGAACCTGTAAAGTAAAGCTCCAAAATAAAGTACCTCTACCTAGTATTTCTCATTTAATATTACGCAGTAATATAAATCTAAGCTTATTAACCTATTTTCCTTAATTAATCTTGATATTACTTTTGTTCTTTAGGGTTAGGGTATTCATGTTCAGGTTATTCATTTTAAACAAAATTGTGTGCTTATAGTATAAAAACATTTCATGCTTGTATTTGTTACAGGCATCTAAAAAAAAACAGCTGTAAATGTGATTCATATAATATGACTGATAATATAAATACAATTTCCAGTTTAGGGAAAATTTGACTGGACAGGACATCAATCAATCGCAGACGTGATGAAAAATTATTGCCTATATTGTTTCCATTTAAAAAAAGGGTTTTTAAAAAAAAACTTATTTATAATAATATAGTTTAGGATATTTTATAAAAGGGAAGGAGCTTAGCTTGACTGGTACTGCTCTGTATGTATGAGCTCATCCTGCATGAGGCCAAGTGTTGGGGAAGTCAGGGTTGATTTGCAAATGGGAATTTCGAAACATGGGAAAATCATGCACATCCTTAGTCAAACTAGGCCTACATGAGTCCAGTCGGCTTGAAGCACAACATCTGAATGCCCCAAAGTCTCACACTGGACCCCCAGCAGACAGAAGCAGGAAGCCAGACAAGCCCTGGGGTCTGGTTCCATCAAATTCTTGGAACTCTTTTTTTTTTAATGCCCCCTCACTATAGAACCAAGTATAGTTTGATGGTGGAGTACAGTCCGGAATAAGAAATTAACAGTTATGTTGTTCATTTAAGAGCAATGTAGCTGCTTGGTAGTTCTTCAGGGCGTTGCTGTGTTTACACTGTACAGATCAGATTCATAATTCAGGTGTTCTTTTACAAAAGAGCATTGCGTTGGAAGCTTCAGTTGCGGATCTTAAAACTTTTTTTTTTGGAGGAATTGAAACGCAAATCTTTTAGGAATGAGACTCCTATAGCTTTAATATAAAATTATTTGTAAAAGTAGCTTTCTCTCTATTAGTTGTGGCCTCCTTCTGGCCAATCCTGTACATTGTTTTTAATGATTAACCAGTGTGGCAGTATCTTGGACAGCCTGTACTGACTTTCGTTCATGTGAAATGTAACACCTTATGACCGAGTGAAATAACATGATAAATATTTCGATTTTTGTCAGTGAAGAACTAAGAAAAAGCTGTGTGTGAAAAGGCTTGTGATGGTTAAATTGTTAGAGCAAAGAGAAAAGTCACTGATGTGTGATATGAGGAGCTGACAGAACACCACATCAGGTTGTCAGTGTTAGCTTTATTGTGCGTGACTTTTTAGATTAGGGCAGGAAAAAGGAATTTCTTTTTCATCAAGGCCTAAATAACAATTATGTGATCCTTACCGACTTGAATAGAAATATAAATACCCTCAGGGGACAACAAAAACACAACAGATTCCTATGTTTAGTCATTCAGATATGCGGTGAGGAATAAATAAGCACACCATTTTTACTTCCACAATCATAAAAAGAGCAATTAGCACCCATACGTTACTAGATTGGTTAACCATCAAAAGTGTGACCACCAAAAATTCATCAATCAAAATTTACATACTTGCATTAAATATCCTGCTTTTTATTTCTATAGTCCAAAGTTTCAAATCGAAGTCAAACAAGTTTATGGAACACTGGAGTCACTGTGCTGTAGAAATGAATTACGTAGAAATATATTGCCCACTGTATCTACAACACACACACACAAACGATACATTGCATATTACTTTGTCTTACTTCACTTTCTTAATATTTACATTTGTACACCGTGTAAGTGTTATCTAATTCATTCTCACTAATTGACTGAAATATCCAGAGCGGTGTGTTACTACCACAATAACAGTTAGAGCTGACCAAGAACAGCTAATCACATCAAAACCTAAGGTCTACCACAGTAACGACACACACCTTCCAAAACACTACTTTAGCTATTGTTTAACATGCGCTGAGACTAATTATGGTTTTTGACCGGTGACAAAAAACAAGGGAAAGAAAACATTTTCACTGTGATTCATGTTCTCCATATTACAGCATCATTACAAATACACTAAGTAGGACAGGATACATAACAGCTGTGTGTATACAGTATAACAACTTTGTTTATGTGATAGACTGTTGTCCAACTTCATTTGAACCCTTCGCAAACATTGAATCTAAATGTTTTTATTCCATAAGTTCTATAGTCATAGCAGTTCACCTTTATTGTGTTCTGCTGTGGAAAAAATGATTCATTCTTTTGACTGAAAATAATCACATGGATACCACGTATTATCCGAGTTATCCGAGTATATAAACACCAGCGTAAGTGTCAGGATGATTGATAATTCTTTCTATGGCTATGTGCGTCATGCATTTTAAACCATTTAAATCTAAAATAGACTTGGGAAGTTTATTCATTCTAATAACTGTTTGACAGCATGCAGATGAACAATTATGTTACCCTTAGATATACAAATAAAAGTTGACTTTACTTGCAAATCCAGAATCCATCATTATAACTCCCGTTGGGAAAATTTAGGACTGCAGCGTCATTTTGTTTTGAGGAATTTGAACTCGATGCTTTTTTGTAAATGTGACTTGATAGCTAAGTTTTCATTTGAAATCTATCTGTTAAAGTAGCTTTCTCTTTGCTAGCTAAATAAGAAGTCATTCTTGTGCAGCTGTGGCCTCCTTCTGGCCAACCATGTAAATTTCTTTTAATGATTAACCAGTGTGGCAGTATCTTGGCCTGTACCGACTTTCGTTCATGGCAAATGTTACGACTTATGACCGAGTAATAAAACATGATAAATTATTCGATTCATGTGAGTGAAGAACTAAGAAATGTTTGTCACAATCGCAGTAGTGAGCTGTAAACTGATAGAGCCAGAAGTTAATGTTAAACCCTTACAGTCGCTAGCATGACTCATTCATATACATGAATGTCCCTAATGACCACAGTCCTACACAGATAAGTGTTTTATTTCTTCTAACACGCTAAATTCAGCCCACGGATTCCGTTGGTCATTAGGCTTGTTGAATCAGGTGTGTTAAATGAGGCACTATGCTAAAGCCTGCAGTGACTGACATCTGACACTACCATGTACAATAACGTGAAGTAGTGGCCACCATCCATTTCCAGATAAACATACGTGCAAGAAAACAGACACAGGAGTCACAGGGCATTGATTAAGAGCCTGCATTTGGCTAAAGCGCAATTGATAATTAAAACCGAACAAGTCATAGAGAATGATGTCGCCATCTATGATGAGATAAACAATACATCAGGGTGACCGCCCAAGAACAGCACTAATCAATACCACATAATGATTTGAGCCCTACTGATGTGCGGCAGCCAGTGCACAACATGAAATACCTTAAATAAAGAGCACTAAACACAGGCACCTCCATGTCAGTTGCAAACCTCAAATGTGATAAAAAAAAAAATACATTCATGTTCCTGAATTCCTGAACAGGAATGTAAACGTGTGCAAAGTCTGATTCATTTTCATTACAAATATTTGTGGGTCAAATCTGACGATAGACAAACAATAGACAATTGAGTGACATGTATTTTAAAATACACATTACATATAGAGTAACATAAAATGTCAAACATACACCGGCCTTTGTAATATAACACGTCTTGATTTCCTTAGGTACTTCAGATTAGGAAATATTCACATTTTCATATCAGTTACAGCAAACCACTTTTTATTTTTTTCTCTCGAAAACAAATTGATCTAAACAGCTTGACGTTCAAAAACTGAATCACAATTTTTAACATTAGTTTTGCAACTTTTGGTTAAAAAATATTATTTTCAATATATCTATTGACAATAATTTTTTTTAGCTTGATAATTGATTTTGAAATTATTTTTTACTGATAACACTAAATCATACATTTCATTCTCCTCTCTGAAAAAGCTTTTTTTCACCTTTCATTTAAACAATAAAAGTAGTTGAACAGCTTTCAAAAAATGTATCTAGTGTAGACGTAACACCTGGTGTATATGTAACATTTATACAGTACCCACACTAAAATTGCGTCTCAAAGCAAAGAATAAATGTTAGAACACATAAATTCATGTTTTCATGAGACTCCAGTGACAAGATTGTGGAGTATATGCTGAATAAGCATAATGAGAGGCATTCTCTAGATAACTGCAGTTTGTCTAAAACAATACATCACTTTTTTAAATTAATGGTATTGAAAAGGCTACTCTACCATTTTGGTGATGGAATTGTTTAAAACAAAGTAATGCTTAAAAAGTCTCTAACCATGAAAAAAAATCATTTTCCATGGCAAATGTTTGACACTTCTTACAGCTTGAGATGCCATGGTGGGCTTGCTTTAACCGTCATGATGGCCTGAGCTCTTAATAATGGAATGTCTTCTTAAACGAGGTGTCTAGTATAACATTCAATAAGCTGGGATTTACATTAACAATTTATTTAATTGCCAACATTGTTAGCATAATGTCAGGAAGCTAGAGGTCCTAAAGATCCCCTGACATACAGTATGTGCACCATCATTCTGTATCATTTTATTTTCTAACACTAAGTTTGGTCATTTGAAGACACTCATTTTTCAGTGTTTTAATTTCACTTTTATACGACTCAGTTTTGAATTCTCCATAAAGATCTGCTTTCTTGATAGCCAGGGGTGTCTCTACAGTAACGGAACCCCCCATTAACATATCTGTGGTTTTTCCTCGTTGAAAGGCGTTTATCAGGGTTGCCAGGGCACGGCTTACATCGCTACGGGCTCCTTGATTCACAAAACAATAGAGGATTGGGTCTGCCACACAGTTGAGGCTGGTAAGAGCGAGGGCTACATGGTAAGCAGTAAATAAGTACTCCTCCACCCGACAGTCACATGGGTTGCTAAAATACAGTACACTGCGCCAAAGCAGGAGCACATGATAGGGTCCAAAGCAAAAAAGCACTATGAGAATGAGACTAAGAGCTAGCCTCTTGATCTTTGCTTTCTCTTGCTGCTCGGTGGAAACATTGGTACGCACCGCCTTCAAGATTCCTTTGTATGCTGCTAGCATGCAGCACCAGGGAGTGAGGAAGCCCAGGAAGATGCGGTAAAGGTTCATGCCCGCCACCCACTCCTGCATTGGATACTTCTCAAAGCAGAAGGTGCGGTTGAAGCGGGCTGCGAAAAGCTCATTGTGAAAAAGTGGTGCTGAGTTGGCCACAATTTCCATAATCCAGACTATGGCACTAACCAAAATGGCCGTCCTGACCCGACGCACTTTGGCAAACCTAAGTGGATGGGCCACTGCCAAATAACGATCCACAGAAATGCAGCAGAGGAAAGCAATGCTGACATATATGTTGGTATAGAAGATGAAGCCAAACAACTTGCAAGCCCCTGGCCCATGGATCCAGTTATCGTGTTGGAGGAAATAATCAATCCAAAGTGGCAATGTTGCTATGTAAATAAGGTCAGCCACAGAAAGGTTGATCAAATAGATACCCAGCTCATTTTTTTGCTTCACCTGCAAGTAGGCAGCCCACAGAGCCATACAGTTTGTTGGGAAGCCAAGGATGATAACAATAATGTACAGCACCGGTTGAAAAAATTGATCAATGTTTGAATCAACATTACAGGAATCTGAGATGTTACACATCTCTTCACTGTTTATTCGGCTTGATGCAATCAGGAAATAGTCGTGCTTTCTGAGGCCCCACATCGAGTCATATTTTGGTATAAAAAGAAAACATTATAATCCAAATCTACAGAAAGTTCCGTGACACAATCCTCATTGGTATCCTTCGTAGATCTTCAACTTGTGACTGACACAAACACAATCCTTTGCCCATCCTGCACAAGAATAGTGAGCTTAAGGTTTCATTTCTTTACTACAAAAAAGGTTATGCTCCTGTAGCAGACCGTACACTTTTTCTTCACAGCATGGTCTCCTTATCTTCTTTCACTAAACACTGCTTTCTGATATATTTAGTTTGGCCCTATCAGCTATCGCCATCTGAAAAACAAAAAGAAGAGGTTTACTTTAGTTAGGGTGTTGAAAATCAAACGATAAAGTAATAGTGTAAAATGTACCTTCTATCAGCTAACTAATCATTATGCAATCATATTTTCTAAACTTTAATCATTTGTCTCCAAAACAAATTTGGCGCCTGGATACCTGCAATACTGATCACAAGGTGGGACTATATACACTGCATAAATGCACTGTGTAAAATGATTAGATTCAGATCTCCGGAACCTTAATGTAATATTTAGCTGGTGCTTATTAAAACATTGTTTAGAGTAATGTTACAAATAAAGCTATATCATTTAAAAGTACATAAATTCCCCTTTCCATGAGCACAGGATCATCATTCACACTTTCAACCATTGTACTTAACCATAGGTAAAGAGCAATTTAGTTCGAAGTGTTACTGTTGAAGTACAATGTTGTAACAATCCTATGTTGAAGGAAGTTCTCTGCTCGCATGGGACTGTTTATATTACCTTCCCAGAGACATAAGCTCAAATAACCAATGGTAGATCAAAGGTGATGAAATGAAATGTGCAGATTAAGAAATGTCATTAAACAAAATAATTCAGGCTTATGGTGTGTGAGCTTTCACACTCACTAACTAAAGCCGGAGACAGCCGATTCATTAATCACGCGTGCAAAAATTGTAAATATTCAGTAAGCAGATTGGACTATTTCCCAAAATTCAATTAAAAAGCTTAAAATCAGACTGCTATGCCAAGTACAACTCTAGAGCATTACTTGCACTGCATGTGTCACCACGTTTATGGACTGTGGACTGGCCGGCCGTCCAAGGGCGGCATGAACTGTCTGTGTGTTGTGCACACTTCACATATTGTGAATTTTGTCAATGTTTACACGCACACACATGCACACAGACATAACTACACACACCTGCATATCATAACGGTAATCACGACACGGGGGGATAAAAGCCAGCAACGCCGTCCTCCTGTGTCAATGACTCCACATGCCGTGAACTATGTGTGTTCTTTTGTTTATGTTTAAAAGTTTCAATAAAAGCACATAATGTACTCAACTGCGTTTGTGTCTGCCGCGCCCCGTGGCAGGCGTCAGCATGTTTCTAACAATAACATTTAACATACAGTAATTGTATATTATATTGTGTGATATTGAATGGGTAATATTAATTGGCACTGTCTATATGTAGTTTTTTTAAACTGTGAGAGATTTTGAGAAGAAAGAGTATCGGCTGACACAATAGCTTTTTATAAATACATTTCCATGAGAACAGTTTATGGGGTACATCTGATTCAAGTTAAGTTACAAGCATGGGATTTAGTTCAGCCTCTGACATTTTAAACAGTATACATTTTCCCTGCTGAGAGTATGGTATTAATTGTGTATGGTGCAAGACAGAGGCAAGGACTTGTAAAAGTATAACTTACAGCAAGAAAGGTTTTAAAAATAATGACTCAAATTTCTAACTAATTTAAAAAATGCACATAATCAAGATTGATTATCGGCAGCAAACGTTTTTTTTAACTCAACATGGACTAAAATTGTGTTATTAAATCATCTATTATTATGAACTTCCTAACAGAAGTGTGTATTTTCTGTGTATTCTCCACAGAAAAAAGCCTGTTGTAGATTGTTGGAATATGGTCATGTGACAAACAGAATACCTTACCAGTAACTATTTTTTCATTAGTAATTACAAAAACAGCAAACCCCACAAGTTAGCTTTCGCTTTTTCAAAGCACACGTACAAAAACAACAACAGCAGACACTACAGTACAGTGGACCGAGGTTGGACAGAAAACGCCGTCATGTTTCTGATCATCAAAAAACAATATTGCTTTTTCATTTAACATAAGATGAGAACATCTCTGACTCAAAACAAAACTTAAATCTAAACAAAATTTGGTTAATGTGCAATTCCAATCTTTGATATTAATATTGCTTGAAAGACCACTCAAATCAGTCACGCATTAAAGAGCTGCTTTTTAACAGCATAACATACTGATAATTCCTTTAATATGAGAATAGTACAGTTAAGTGCAAACGTTTGTAATATATAAACCAAAAAATGTATATATCCCACAATAAGACGAGGATCTTAAAGAAAGGGGAAACGTCAAGGTAAAATAGTTATACCAAGACTGACTTGTACTCCAGAACGGATTTAAAAAGGGCAGTGTATGACATCTGGAAGATATACAACAGACACAAGAAGGTTTTGCAATGACTGGCAAAGCAATCTGGCATGGAAAAATGTGGACGATGAAGATTACCACTGAAGAATAACGCTCTTCAGATTATACAAAAGTTATAAGAGCAACAATCTGAAAAGGAGATGCAGACTTTTTTTTAATATAGTATAAAATAAAATAAAAAGACTGTATTTAACCTGCTGTAAATAAACCTGACATGGTTTTATTGTTACTTTTGTTCAAGGTTTTTTTTTTTTATTATTAATTGTTCAGCACTTGTATATTTTTTTTTTGTTGCCATTTTGCAATAATGTTAGTGTCTTTGTCCTCTGCAGTTTGTCTTAAGGGTATATAACACATAATAATCATAACCAGCTGTAGAGCCACAAGTCATTTTACTATTCAGCATTAGGTAATGTGTAAAACATCAAGAAATGCCTGGAATGTCAAACAAAGACAGACTGACACAGTGAAGAAAGTAAACAAGAGTCCAACACGTACAGTTAGAGGAAATAAGTGTTCACACACTTTGCGTATGTTGTTTATTATACTTCCAATGCATACAGTATATCTCCCTTTTTTGATGTTTGGTGATGTTGACTGTAGCATGATTGGTAGTTCCCGACGGGCTGGTTTGAGTATTTCTATAATTGCTGGTTTCCTGTAATTTTTACACACAATGTCTCTACAGCATCCCAGAATAATGCACTCTTTTTAAGCAGGTGAACCACTCCTAAAATTGATATGAGCAGAAAAGCATCTCATATCAGAATCACCATCATCATCAGAATCAGAATACTTTATTAATCCTCGGGGAGAATTGGGTTCGTTACCGCAGCTCCAAGCCGCAAAATTAAACCGAAGATAAAAGACGAATAAGATCTATATACACTATAAACAAATTAATAAAGCATACAAGAATAGTGTAAAACTGCAGTTTAGATGAGAATCTAATAGAACACTGTTGGAATGTGATTGGAAAAGTGGTGATTTGCAGCATGAAACCTCGCATGAAAAACTGCAGGCATCGCAAGATGCAATCATGGCCCATAATTATGAAAAGGATTAAGTATTAGGTATAGTAATCAAAATAAAGTGCTCAGTGAGTATTAATACACACATGGAACTGCCCTAAGAAAGTGGCAAATGTTGTCCAGAACAGTTTTTTAGAGTTTTTAGAGTAGTTTGCCAAAATGAATTAGCTTAGCCATCAACGCCGACTCTTACAGCAAACTCAATGCATTTTAGACAGTCGAACAACATTCACTGCTCTCTCTCTCTCCCGGTCATTTTCTACGCAACTTGTCCAGTTGCATCACTGTGTGTTTTGGAAACTGCACCGTTCGAAAGGTCCTGCAGGAATCTACATCGCATGAATGTAGCAGGAAAAATCATGAGTGCCACGTTAACTTCTCTCATGGTCATTTCCAACACCCAGTTAACCCGGAAAGCATTCAGCATCACGAGTGACCCACCCATCCCCTACAAGGCTCCTTTAGTCTTCTGCCATGGGGTAAGACATAAACAATCACTGAAGAATGAATAACAGCTTTATATACCAGGCTGTCAGGAAGCTTAACTATCTCCCGTCTCTGCCCTCAGACACACTGCACTTTAACTACCCCCCCCCCCCCCCGAACATCTAAACAAGAGTGCTGCATATTTACACATCAATTTTGCTAAGAACTAAGTAAAGTACATGTTGCTTTAATTTGACAGTTGTAAGATGTACTTAATAAAACATCCTGTATGCATTGTCTTTAAACAAGGCAGCAAAAACCAACATACAATTCGCACCCCCTAATGATCTTGTCAATAATGATTACTGTACACTTATCGCATTATAAGCTGCATTCAACAGAGGAAAACCCGCATTACATCATCAGAACAATCTACAGTAGCATACAGAAATCAAGAACAGTTTATTTATTCACATCAATCATGCAACTACTTTAACTGAACCATTGCACACTTTGCTCAAATTCTGCCAGATGGATTGCGTTGAATCGTTAGCAACTTTGTGTTTGTGACAGGCATCCCTGAAGATCGTGCTATTCAGTCAAACTTATGAATATAAACACACCACTTCCTTACAGCACTGCATGCAAGCTGCCCTCTGAGCCTGTGTTCCTCAGCCTGGTGGGAAAGACCCCATGTTCATACTTCAGTCTCACTACAGTAAACACACAGCCGGCAAGAACACAGATGAGCTAGTGGCTTTTTAATCAGCAAGAGCTGAAAGATGGACTTCTCCTCTTCCATCTTAGGAGAAAGAGAGAGAGAGAGAGAGCCGGAGAGAAAATTTGGGAAAGAGATCAGGAGGAAGGCCAGTCTAAATAAAGCTTTCGAATATTAATTTCTTTACTAGGACTGATAAAACTTTTATACATGCTTTAGCACAGGAATACTATCGCTCAGGTTGACGGGTGTTCAGCAAGAAAGTAATCTGAGCTTTACTTTCAATTATAGTATACAGATGAAGGGCAAAGGGACAAACTGCATTATTCTAAATAACTACTCGCTACACCCTTTGAGTAGTCTACTATACTATGTACTTAAAGTGTTGTACATGTGCAGTATATTGTATATTTTAACAAAGACTGAAGTACATACCTTTTAGAAAAACAGTGATTTAAAGATACAGGAACACACTTTAAACTGGACAAAAAAAGTATTCCGACAGTGGAGAGACCATTTGTATCTGAATAAAATTTTCAAAAGAAAAGTCAAAATGTGTTTTTGTTTATAAACCCTAACATATAAAAAACTATGTATACTGAAAAACAAATATACAGTACTTGAAAACTACAAATACCTAAAAATGAAATATACTTCCGTTTGGTTCTGATGTAACGTCAAGAAATTGGTTCTGAACTTTCTACTGAATGTCCAAGAAAATATGGATATGAAAAGACTCATCTCTGTTTATACCTGGCCATAACTTATCAATGTATTTGTAGTTCAGGAAAATGTTTTTTAATTATTTACATACCATGCGTATATGCGTTCCATTGAATTATGTTACTAATAACTGTGCACAGAAAGCAGCCTGCAAAAGCTGATCTTTGACTCTTTTTTTTAAACAACAGTGTGATTTTTGGCTGTTTCTTCAGTGAGCATATTTATATTGATGGCTTTGAAGCCCTGATGTTATTCCAATACAGATCATCATCCACATACAGTTCACATTTAGTGTAAACATGTTTTATCAGAAATAGTAGCCAAGCATAGGACCAGGAGGAATCTCTTATAGACTTGTAGAGCATTATAAACCCCCCGAACTTACTCAAGATCAAATTTACGACATACTTTTATTTTTATCTTGAGCTTGTTTTATGGGATTTTTGTCCTCAAGCCACTTTTATAACTAAAACTTTCGGACTGATTGTTTGACTATTTTTAAACTGTCCCGCTACATAAACCTGTTATTGCACTGTGTTGAGAGAAGGTCATGGCAGGGTAATAATAATCAAAGGTATGTGTCTGACTTAGCTGTCATTCTATCAGCACCAGTGGAAAACTATAGAACAGTCAAATCAGACATGGCCTTGAAGATTCTTTGAATCCCATCTTATCTCATGATTAATTTTCATAACACAGACCATATAGAAAGGTTTCCGTAAAAAATCCCATCAGGTACCGGTGATTTTTTGCATCTGAAATCTTTTGCCAATAACCCATCTTTATCTCACGTCTTAACATGACATCTTAACTCCATCTGTTCTGCTTTTACATAAACTGAGGAACATGTCACATTTTGATACATTGCAGAATGGAAAAGAAATGACATGTGATAAAACTGATTTCACAGCATAACTGACATTAAAGGGGGAAGTGTAACTCCAGACATTTACCGCATATTATATAGCAGCGCTACTGAATTCTCTAATCAGAAGGTGTTGAATCATTTTTAGCAGCTTAGAATTTATTATTATTGCACTAGTTCTCATATGTTACTATATGTTCATTACTTTTCTTTACTGATCATACAGAGAAACCTGTTTGGATATTTCACAAAATCCTTACGTTGATTGTCTTGTTTAAAAGTATATAATCATTGATGCTGTAAGGACATTTTAGAATACATAACAAAGGAGTTTGGCTGACAATTTTTTTTTGTTAGAGTAAGTACGTTTCCTGACATACAAGAGTCTTCAGGACAGAGGGCATGTGCTTTCCGGTTTCTCAATCGCATGACAAGCTGCAATTTTTTGTCATTAATAACGTCAAGAGGGTGGGAAAAAAAGCTAGGAAGGAAACAACTGTTTATAGCTGCTAACATGCTAGGTGATAACAGTAACTAAGGTGCAATCAGACATTCAACAGCATTAAATGAAAGATGTGACGGCATTATGTGCTATTCATTAATAGATGAAAAATTGATTGTTGTCCGTGTCTGTTAAATTGCTGGCTACAATGTAAGAGGAATGACATGTGTTGGACAGCGTTAAAAAAGAATCTATGGTGCGATAATACATTACCCTGGCGTAGATCTTTTTTTTTTATACCAGTCATATGTATTTCTTACATATTTCATCAGTTTTGCTCTCAAAAATGTCACAAGGAAAAAGATGTTTTCATGTACACCTACAAGTAATAATAGTAATGTAAGTTATTACCTATTAAATTTTTTTTATGTGTGGCCTCTCTTGCACATATGTAAATTATCTTCATATGACTGCTGTGTCATAACTGAAAAGTGAAAAAAAGGTCATATGCTCTTACGCCATAATTATTAGACACTTACTCAGCACATAACCAAACAGATAATGCTGCATCGGCATCTTTGAGAAATACTACTATACAACTGCTTTTAATTGAATGAGTTGAGTTCTTTAATTATGGTAGAGTAGCTTTAATTTGTCCAAATTGTCATTATTTCCAAGAGGCTAATATGGATGCTGGTCAAACCACTCAACACACTGCATGTGCAGGTAGCCATACAGGACCATCACAATGATTTCACCTTGTATCCCACTGCATTATTTATAGGCCTTGTGTCACAAATATGCTGAAACTGGGCCATGCGGAACAGAGCTGTTTTGTTACAGTAAATGTCTTCTCTGTATGAACATACAGTGTACAACTGCAACACGTTTATTCTATTCTTGGAGAAAATCATGTACTGGAATAAGGTCATAAGAAATTCGAAAGCAGATACTGAAAAACAGGTATTGAAAGTGGCCAAAATATTCTGTCAGAACAATAACCAAATCGCACAGACTAAACCTAACACAATCATTTTCATTTTTCAAACATTACGCAAGTTATTCTACGTTACCCTGCGCAACATTTTAAATGTTTCATAAAGTTGTGCAACATACAACTTTTAACCTAGTACCATTTGAGTTCCTTCACTTGTATATTTACTTCACAAGCTAAGGGCTTTATAACCATACAAAACATTGTGTCCAAAAGCCAACTAAAGGCAAGCAGGTGAACGCACATTTACAATACTACACCTTTACAGACATTACCTTCTTTATAGGTTCACAATGCCTTTATATTTTCAACATGCTATAAAACATCATTTACAGGATTCTTAACAATTCATATATAATTATATTCTTGCGCAGGTGCATATTCAAAGATCAGAATGGAAAACAGGCAATCTCTCTGAACTGATTGGCTTGCGTGCTCTGCTTCAGTATGTCTCAGGACATGTTGGCATTCAGGGTTCCCTCAGTGAACTGTAGCTCCCCAGCACCGGCAGCACTCATGTAGACCCCAGACCATGACACTCCCACCACCATGCTTCACTGTAGACAACATACACTTGTCTTTGTACTTCTCACCTGGTTGCCACCACACACGCTTGACACCATCTGAACATAAGTTTATTTTGGTCTCATCAGACCACTGGACATGGTTCCAGTAATCCATGTCCTTAGTATGCTTGTCTTCAAACTGTTTGCGGGCTTTCTTGTGCATCATCTTTAGAAGAGGCTTCCTTCTGGGACGACCGCCATGCAGACCAATTTGATGCAGTGTGCGGCATATGGTCTGAGCACTGACAGGCTGACCTCCCCACCCCTTCAACCACTGCAACAATGCTGGCAGCACTCTTGCATCCCAAATGTCCCAAAGACACCCTATGGATATGACGCTGAGCATGTCCTCTCAGCTTCTTTGGTCGACCATAGCGAGGCCTGTTCTGAATGGAGCCTGTTCTGTTAAACCCTGCCCTGTGCCCTTGAAACATTTATGGCTGTGTATTGAGTTATTTTAAGGGGACAGCAAATGTACACTCTTTTACAAGCTGTACACTCACTACTTTACACTGTAGCAAAGTGTCATTTCTTCAGTGTTGTCACATGAAAATATATAATAAAATATTTACAAAAATATGAGGAGTGTACTCACTTTGTGATATACTGTATATATTACCCTATCACCTGTTTAGACATTGCGATAACCCTATTTTTTCATACTAATGATGCAAACATTATCTAAAGATCCTGTGAGGAAAAAATGGAAATTTTGGTAAAGAGCTGATGAGCTCATTTTATGTTATTATGCGAGGATGCAACAAAAATGGATGTGCTTGGTCGTCTCTGTTCAGACTCAGGAAAAGGACCAGGACCTGTCACAATCTCCTGGAATAAACACAAGTCAGTGATATTTAATACTGATTTATTTGGCTGCTCATTTCATGCTTCAGTGGTGAGGTGGCAGAGTGTTTACAATGCCCAGGGCTGGTGTCCTGCTAGGAGAACTAATGATTTCAATAAAAGTGCTGCATTTTCCATGTAAATCCTTTGCTATATTGGCCAGGTTTAATGCATTTTAAAGCACCGTTTTCTGAACATGATCATTAATTCCAAGGTATTTAGCTACACACTAGCTAATTGAGGGATAACCATATTGGATGCTGAAGACCTGTGCAGTGAGGGTGCAAAACATTTAGTGCACAAGAAAAAAAGACAAGAATCGTGTACTACCAGTGTAAGCAATTCTTGCTCATAAACAAGTTTCAGATGTTTGGTATTACAGTAATATTTTCATGCTTTCATGTGGCTATGGTTAGTGTAGCAAATACATATTTGAAGAGCTGTATAGTCATGCCACCCTGTCTCTCCTGGCATAAACACAGCAAGATGCTGACACTCACTGTGAAAAATAAACCCAAGAAAGGGGGGTCATCGTGTGTACAGGAGAAATAAAAATAGGACAGTAATGTCCTTGTCAATGCGATACAGAGGATTAGAATATCACCAATCAATACCACTGAGCCAGACAATGCCTTATGAAACACATGAAAGGTTTTTCATGAGATAGATATACATATAACATTCCACAATTCAAATGTCACTACAGCAGTCCATGCCTGAGTGTGTGTGTGTGTTGTAACGTACTGTACTGTACATATATTCGTTCATAATTTCTGTGTATTTGTTTATTGTGATATACAGTATAGGAATTAAATTTCCAGGACAGTTTTGTTCATGAGTAGGCTTAAGTTACAGTAAAAGTAAGCAATGCAGAATTTAGGACAAAGTCAAGCTTTAAAGTCAATGTACTACCGGAAAATAAGGAAGTGAACACACAATGCCCACTTTTTCTGCTGTTATGATTTTAGAACGTTTCTTATTTTACCTTTCAATGTTTTAAAACGGTACATAAACAGCACCATATTTGTATGCTTAAAAATAAAATAGTCTTTTGATAATTATTGTACATTTTATTCATGAAAGGAAAGTAAAATATGATTAAAATAGCTTTAACAAAAGTGTATGACGTCCTTAAAAAAGTATTTGGAAAACAATCAGAATTGCTTCTTAGAGTCTCCTGTAAGCGATTTTACAGAGCCTATACTCAAATTAAGTCCAAATGCAACATTTATTTGTCCCATACAAAAGCATACATAATACAGCATGCATGAATTGTTTTTATGACTGACCATGCATAAGGATGATAAGAAACAGTCAGGATAGGAATTAAACACAAATCGAAATATGATAAGAGATGCAGAAGATTTAACAGTATATATGTAAATAATGTATGGAGAGTGTGGGGAGTGTCCTTGTAAGGTGCAGGTACTGTGCGCGTTGACCTTATTCTGAATAAGCAGTACGTGAAGGTATATGCAATACACATGTGCAGTGTGTGCATGAACAGTCTGATGAGTCTTGGGATTGTGATGCATTAAGCATACTGTATATCTACAAGCATGTACTCTACGGGCCACCATAGATCCTGGCAGTGTATTTACAACTAAATGGGCAGAAATCATTCAATTTCCATCCTGCCTACTGGCTAGAGACTTAATCTTAAAAGAAATACTAATCCTTTGCCTAATGCAGCTTTAATGTCACCAGTAAGAAAAATGTTTAAAGGGCTAAATGGCTAGTGGGATAAAAATGATTTCTTTATCTTAGATGAATCACAGTGAGATCAGATTTCATATTCACAGTACAACAGCAAATGACCCCAAGCTTAATTATAACAATTTAGTTATGTGCATTTTCTGTTTACAATATGAGCCCTACTCACTTGAATTGTACAAGCTTGTGCATCGTTCCATTTCCATGTTCTTGGGCGAGAGAGCCATTTAAAAGGCAGATAAATTGATTAATTTCGGCAAATTGCTGGAATTATTTCAAAAGTTTGCATAAAACACTATGAATAAGGTTTATATAAACCTTATACTTGTTTAAAAAAAAATTATTTCATTCTATATTTTAAGAAAATCTATACTGGATTTCTTTTTTTTTAATCAACCATGAAAACATTCAATTTAATTTATAAATCTATATCTTTTTTCCCTGCTCACTGCTTGGTACTGTACTGGTGACTGTATGATGACTGAACCTGCAATGGTAGGAGAGGTACAAGTGTAAGAGGAGCAGATAAGCAATTGCTCATATATTTCTACGTGAAATAAGCTATGATAGTATTCGGTTTGCCACTTGAGCTAAAGCTGATGCTAGATGCTCTAAAAGATTTAGATTTTCTGAGCTACATGTAGCCTGTATGTTATAACGGTAAATCTGAACAAAATGTGATGATCTAATTTACAGTTTCTGCTGGCCAATTGAGCAACAGTTTATAATTGTATAATTGTAGAGTTTTCCAAATGTGTTTTTTTAAACATTATGTTCAGTTGACGTGTGATAAAACACACCTGTTCTTTAAACGCGTTTACCTAAAGATGCCATCAGTAAAACACTAAAAGGTTTTGCTTTTCCTGGGGCCCAGGAGACTCTACAAATTACATTTCGGCAGGAAAGGTGTTGAGTTACGCTGACAAATTGAGAGAAATACAATAGTCTGCATCATGTTCTAACATCATTACAAGTGGGTGATTCAATTAAGCTAGTGAAAATCCAGAGAAAAGGGGGTATTAACAATGTGCACTACCTGTCCGCCTACTTGGAATGTCAACTGTACTTGTCTAATCAGCAACTGCATTTGATATTTACATATTACTATGCCAAGTACTAGATGTCAAATGTTATTTTATGTCATCTATATTAGTGTTAAGTAATACATTAATAAACTGAGAGCTTTAAGGTACAAGCTGTAATAAATATTGGTGCCAAAATATTTACAAAGGTTTATACTAAGCTTTCAGAACAGTGGCTTAATTCGGTCAATGCTGATTCAGTAAAATGCATGTTTGTTATTTTATACTGAAATACCCCAAGCAGCAAAACAGGCTCTGTATCAGATTCATTAATTAAAATACAAATGATCAACTAGTGTGAGCTTGCTGCTACATTTGACAAAAATACCTTGTGGTGCCTCAATTCTGCTGCGGTAAAGAGTTTCAATCACACAGCCTGGTGTACAAAACAGACATTAGCTTCCCATAACACTGTCATTAAGCAGGCGGGTGGCAGTGGTGGAAACAGGTCATTGGTTGTCCAGGCCATAACTGTCTTTTCCTCGTCACTCTTTTAATGTTCACTCTTATCTCCCATCCTCAAGTGGGCAATTACAGCTCGCTCCAAGGGATTGATTAAATGTCTGAAGGCTTTTCTGACAAATCCAAGCGAGCATCATGACAGGTATGTTTAGTAAATCAGAGCTGCCTCAAATTGCTATTCTCTTAAAAAATGTCAAGCCAGGACACGGTACTGGAAACAGATTTCGAAGATGTTATGAAAATAAAAGTCAATGATCCAGCACACGACATGACATCTGACGAGGAGGCTTTAAACAGTAACTTGTCTACTTAATCGAATCAAGATAAAGATGAATCTCTGGATTTTCATTAACGTTTCTTGTTTGCTATCAAGGAGTGAGTATCAACTGCCTGTTCCCATGTCTTTTTACTTCCCTACAGTTTAGTTTATTATAAAAGTTACAACAAAAACAATGTACTATACGTTTTTTATACATATTATTATTTGCCTGAAATCAGAGGTGTGATCTGATGTGCATAATCTTGCAACAGCCTCTGGTACATACATTCAGAAAATGAATGTTCGTTTAAGAAGCAACAAAACAAACAAGTGCGTTTTAAAATCTTTTTTAAAACACATTTTAATAGGTATCTGTATTGAAGACTTAATGTTTTAAAAATATTACTGAATCCACCTGTATCCGAGTAAGAGAAACATGTCTCATAGTCTACATTAAGTTAAAGCTTTGTACATGAGGCAACAGTTTAAAGCCTTCCAGCTAAACAACTGAATATGAGCAACAAAACAGAAAAGGCACTTTAGCAAAAAAAAAATTCCATTTCTTGAATCTGAACATGTTTCTACTGAGGCATCTCACTGGAAGCGGCGTTTTAATGGTAAACTCGAGCACTTCTCGACGAAGTCTGAGGAGAAAAGAGATTTATAAATAAAACGGAGCACTCACTTTCTTTCGTGTGGCGACAGTTATATCGGGCGAACACATGGGACAGTGTTGGTTTTCTGTCATTCGGCGCGTTGCCTCAGTCCTTTTCAAAGACAAGCGGCGAGATACAGTGAGCGCGCGCGATTAAGAAAGACTGCGGTGCACGCGATCCTCAAAACATAACGACAGAAAAGACATGGCCCCGCCCTCTCTCCCTCACGCGCGCCCGCATGATGACCCTCACTTGATGACGCTAAACCGTATCAAGGCTTTACACCTGAGAATTGATACTCAAAACTCTACAAGCGCGTCTCACATTTTATACAAACGACGTTGGAAGCCGGCAGCAGTTTCCTCATCTAATACTTTTAGATACACTTCTAATGTTACATGTCACTGAATTAATGGTGTGTGAAACTTTTGCTACAAAACTGTAACAAACTGTAAAATTTCTAGACCAAACAAGCCAACTTTTGAACAATGACGAAACTAAACAAAAAATAATTAAACCAAATACACTTTAAAACGCTTCTTGGGGCAAATTGGGGTTGCTGCCAAGGGTAGTGCTTTTTATCAAGGACAAAAAGTAAAATTTTGGTCTCACCAAACAAGACAACTCTTCTCAACATGTCTGCTTAGTGTCCAACATGTCCCCTGGGAAACTCGTTTGCCTTTCCTTCTCCTTGGAATACTCTTAATAAAGCCCAGCTTTGTATTTGAGTTTTCAGTGTAAACTCACCCTTTATACCTTTTAGCTTCTCCCATCCGAGCTGTGGATTCTTGGCCTTTTGTAAATCTTCTTTGACTTTGCCTGTTCAACATATTTTGGTGGTGTGTTCTCGGGCAGAACTGTAGTGCACTATTTTCTTTCCATTTTTAATAAATGTAACGGTTTTGTGGGATGTCAAAGATATGTTTTTACCCAAACCACCTCTGGGATTTCCACCTATTGGGACTTTCCAATAAGTGTATTTATATCGAACTCTTGACACTTTGCTTAACCGGCGGCACGGTGGTAGAGTGGTTAGCACTCCTTCCTCACAGCAAGAAGGTCATGGGTTTAATTCCCACCCAGGCATGTTCTCCCCGTGCTTGTGCTGGTTTTCCCTGGGTACTCTGGTTTCCTCCCGCCTTCAAACACATGCAATTGGGTGAGTTGGCTACTCTAAACTGTCCGTAGGAGTGAATGTGAATGGTTGTCTGTCTCCAAGTGTTAACCTTGCAATTAACTGTAAATTGTCCAGGGTGTACCCTGCCTCGTGACCCTGAGCAGGATAAGCAGTAGACAATGAATTAATGAATACTTAAGCAGTGTTAACCCAGACACCCAATTGATTCTTTAAATCCACTAAATACACATAGACTTGCTTGTGTCTTTCTCTTTCTGGCAGATAACACACAACTAACAAGGCTCTACCTCCTCTATCAGTGTTTTACAAAACGGATATGAAATAATTCTCTCCACATTTTCTCTAACATGGCCAGTGGTGAAAAATGGAACCAAACCCACCTCTCTGTGCACTTATCTAGCTCTTTCAGTAAATACCATTAAAATATGTCCTTAATGTAAAGTTTTTAGAGTAATAAAGGATTAATATTTTGTAAATTCAAATTCCGATCTTATTTATCACATACACATAGTGAAATGTTTTTATTTCGCATGTCCCAGCTTATGAATTTGAAGGCTGGGGTCAGAAAGCAGGGTCGGCCATAACGTGTGGCGCCCCTGGAGCAACTGAGGTTAAGGGCCTTGCTCCAGGACCCAATGATGGTAGCTTGCCTGGTGCGAGGCTTGACCACTGACACTCTGATCACTGACCCAGAGCCTTACCCTTGATACCACCACAACTTACCATGTACAGTAATATTACTGCACTTATGTATACTAAGAATAACCAACATTACTGAGATCAGACAACAAGTTTAAACTATTGCCATTTGCTTTTTCACCAAGACTTGTGGTCAGTAAATAAATTCATGTCCATTTTGTGGTGGACAGCTCCTGTCACATCCTCCTTTTTTAGGTGTTAATTTATTCTTGATTTGCCGATAAATTCTCAGCCCTCACTCATGTCTAATAGTAGAATACAGTACTGATAAAACCATGGTGATATGATATTCATTTGTCCTGATGTTCTGCCCATGATGATCAGTGGCAAGATCCAATTATACCATTATCTGCATCACCGTCAGACCCAAAAAGTACCCAATATGTTTTATGAAGCGAATCTCATAAAATGTGGTCAAAAGATCATTGTGTAAATCATTTACATGTATTATATTCGGTGACATTTGAATGCCAAAATAACCTATACAATTAAAAATGACACAATCTAAGCAATTTAAGGCTAAGGTAGATAATGTTAGGCAGGTGGCTCTCTAGTAGTCCTAGTCTTTGAATGAAAAATTTTCTGAGGGACACGGTTGCAAGTCCATTACCAATTTAATTGCTTTAATTTTAATTTTTCATTCAAATCTACATTTGAATCACAGTGGAATTTAATGTAAATCCCAATAAAACAGAAGCTGGTTATTACGCTCTACGTTTTATTTCATCTCAACAACATGCAAAAAAAAATAAAAAATCTAAATGTATTGCCAAGTACAAATATCCAATTTCATGCCCGTTTGTAAATTCACTCAATTTTATTTCAAAGTGAGGTGAACAGGCGAAGAATGGGCTCTGAGCAGGAAAATGATTACAGGTCTTCCGTTGCGTGGCTTAAAAGCAGATCTATTTTAAGATACAATTTCCTTTTATCCTGCGCCAAACACTTTTAGAAGTGGTTGTTCCACACAGCTGTTGAGGAAGCACCATCTATCCAATCTCATTTCGACAATGTATGGTGTAAAACATAATTGTTTTAAAATTTCCCCTGAAAAAGTGTGCATCATTTTCTCCTGCTGTCAGAAACTGAAGATTAGCATTCCCACACACTGATGCATTGAGACACTAACTGCATTGCTGTTCAGCAACTCATCATTCCTCTTTTTCTTGAATGAATAAAAAGCACTACAGCAGCTAAGTGCAAATAAGAAATTTTTTATCTTGTTGTAAATGTATGTTGTGTCTTTTACTCTACAAGCCTGTGTGTTTTCAGAATGCCTTATACATATTGCATAATACATTGACAATAGTATTAACTCACTAAAATCACCCTTTAGTAATTTAGATGAGGTTTAGCCTCCTTCTCCCCATGGTAAAAACATTTTTCCCCCACTCATGGGGAAAAATGTTTTTTATAAGTTCTACTTGAGCTTTTAATAGTTTAAATGTGATTACAGAACACACACTGCTAAGATCAACAGTTGGTTGACCTTGGCAAAACTTAATGGCATTTCATACCTGTGCCATTTAATACAGTGGAAGGAAGAAGGTAAAGGAAATTGGCCATTTTAAACTGTCTTTTCTGTTGATTTGAAACTCTGAAGCCTTTGCACGCTCTAAAAAAGTATTCATTTGATAATGCCTCTCTGACAAAACTAAATTGAAAGCATTTCAGTGGCAAATGCAAAAATAATAAGGCATGTTATTGTAAACTTCAGCACAGTACACACCAGTTTGGACCCTATTTTGTGCACCCATATGAAAACAGGAGGAAAGAAAATATTAAAAGTGGAAAATCTGAAGGTGGCTGTTTGTTGTTCAGACTTACCTCATGATGATTCTAACTGCCTTTATGTGTTTTCTGTAAATATAAATGATGTTGCTCAATAGTCCTGGAGAAGTGGGCCAAGCCCAAGTTAACACAGATAACACATTACGAGTTTAAAGATGTAGCATGTGTACCTTACATACTGTGCGAGAAATCTTTAATACAAGTGTTTTTTCCTATTTAAAAAAGGTTTTCCCATACACCTTTTCTATTTTGATAAAGGAAAATATACCTATACACTCGTTAAAATCCCTAGTAACGCAATACATAGTTAAATAATTAGAGAACAAAAAAAAACCTAAAAATTTTAAATGTGGTAATGTGTGTATAGTAAAAACTTTATTAACAAAATGAAGGCAATGCACATATCAGGTTCACTTCTATATAAATATGGAGCACTAACTGGCACAAATTACCATGTACTTTCCATATCACATATCTACTCAGTGACTGCATAATATACAATGTCAATATAAATGGTCAACTTTCCTACTAGGCTTATATATGGCTGAACAGTTAGAGCATACATTTTCTTTTCACTTCTGTCATGCATTAGCATGGTACACAATACATTGTAAGCTAAGGGCTGCTTAAAATATTACTGATCCTGGATTATTTGCCCTAGTTTTACCTGTAGATGCTGAAAAACACCACCTTGTTTCCAATCCGAGACCAGCACTTAAGGTGACTAACATTACACACATAGGTTCAGCAGACTATAGACTGACAGCACAGCATTAATGCAGAGTAGGCACAGCAGTGCTGCCCTCTAGTGGGCCGAAGGCTACAGAAAATAAGTTGCAGGGTTGCACAGGCACAATTAGACAAGTGCCCACTGAAGAACGCTGGTGTCTTTCCCTCCAGTAGAGATAAGATGGCTGTCATCATGAAGAAAGGCAACATTGGTCACATGGCTGCTGTGCCCACCATATACATGACTTGGTGCCTGAAAGCATGGAAGAAAACAAATTTTACAAACTGAATTTCTAGAGCACGTGATAATGTGTTTGCCCAGATGAGTGCAGGAAGCTTACCCTGGGCTTAGAACAGGGGTTAGAGAACAAATGCACTTTGCCGAAATCATCGCCCGAGACCAAGACACTACGGTTATTTGACCTGCAAACAGCATTGATGTCTGTGCCATCAGCACCGTCTGGCCAGATGCCTAGCAACATGAAACGGATAAAAAAAAAATTTACGATACAGGAAAGCGTTTACATAAACTGGAGTTTTTCTTTAAGCCTAATAGTTCTAAATCTCAGTACTATACACTTACGACAAACTGTAAATTACTTTTTAAGCTGCAACTTCACAGAGTCACTTCTAAACAATTTTATGGGAAAGTCTTTATACAAGAACCGTAAAGAAGTTAACTGCTATTGCACCACCCCTATTTAATATATAAATATTTCATTTAATATGCAATTAGACTCCTCAAAGAAAGCCAAGCTCACAATAACGAGAAAAAGGGTTTTAGTTATTTATATATCAAAATTGTTTTCCAAAAGAGGGTTTCCATGACAATCCTCAAACTCTTTATCATTGAGGAATATGACTCACCAAACACACCAAATCCAAGCACACAAGTTGAAGTGGCCCATTCCAGGTTGCGTACTACCTCCGCACTTGTAATATGTTTCCCACTGGAGGCCTCCCCTTTAAAAGCAAGAGTATTAGAATTTGAAAATCAGTATTGCTACTGAGTATTCTCATATGAAGACCACAGATTGGCAAAGCAACTCACAGTATAAGATCTCATAATCTCCTGAGTTTGTGACAACATACTGGCTGTTGGTAGACCAGTCTAGATGAGTAACAAAACTGGAATGCCCCTAAGTGAAGAGACATATAGTAGTGTGTGCAGGTGGGACAATGAAATGAATATTGAATGGGCAATAATAATTTGTTAAAATATAAATAAAAATGTCTTACAGTGCATTTGCCAACTCGACTATATTTTCTCCCGTTCTCAGTCACGGCATAGATGTAAACAAAATTATCATGAGATCCCACAGCTAGGTATGCACCATCTAGGAAAGAGAAACTTTGTTTTGAACTCAGAACATGCCATATCCTTTAGACATTCTTTTGCCAGTGTAAATGCAACAATTAGGTCTATGCTTATATCCATTACTTTGTTTAAATCCAACTAGTTTAAACTTTGCAGACCTGGAGAGTATTTGACATTGGAGATAATTTCATTCCCATCTGTGTGCATAGAAATTAGATCCCTGGTTTCAGTGTCCAGAACCAACCACCTGCAACAAGACAGACATGCTCACCATTTTTCTTTTACAAAATATTGTAAAAAAACAAAAACAAAAACAAAAGTTCTTGTTTTGAGTGCATGTTAAAGCCCTCATGGGCAGTCATACCTCCCAGCCATGGTGCCCACAGCAAGCACGGTGCCGCTCGGGTGAAAGCCAACCGAACGGGCAGGGTCCTGGATTTTAGAGGACATAAACAAAGACATGATAAATAAAGCAGGGAACAGTTACAGAGACAATACAGTTTAAACGTATAAAAATAACACTGTAGCAGGTATTTTTCTCAGCCAATACAAATTGACTTTAAAATGTAGATGTACTAAAAATATCAGCAATTTATTAAATAAAATAACTGGAAACCTCAATGGTCTTGCTCCACAGAGGTTGGTGGGAGGCAACATCCCACAGGTGGACCTGCTTGTCTTGTCCACATGTCGCAAACTGCTCAGTGCTTGGGTGCACGTCCAGTCCCCACAACTCATCTGTGTGACCCTGTAAGGGGAAGAGTTAAAGACATAAAACAGTGCAACACTACTTTTTCTCGATTATTGGAATTCTTGCTACTGTATTCTTTATTTGCATTGAACCTGAACTATGGGTGTTAGAGCACCAGAGAAGGAGCCTCTCAGGATGGCGTTCTTTGTGGTTCCCACAAATAATTCATCTTGTTTTCCCTCAGCCACAGTGCGGACAGGTCCGAAAGCTTCTGGAACCTATAGGAAAGCAAAAGTAGTCATCCTTTACTGTCTTTTAGAAGTTTGATGCCTGCCTTTTGAAAACTGGGAACCTAATATATATATATACACACACACACACACACATATATGT
>JAOUQX010000041.1:10124863-10135287 GCA_028566295.1 Liobagrus marginatus | reverse complement strand
AAAATCGGCCGAGAGACGACTCGTACCTCAAAAAACTCGTCAGTTGGGTCACTCGTAAGTCGAGGCCTCACTGTAGTGGCACTTTGTAAAAAAATTTTTTTAAAGTATGTAATCTTGTTGTCATAACCATTATAAAAGCAATTTTTTTGACAACTTCTATGAAAAAAAAGCACCACATTTTAATTCATTTATTGCCAGAAGGTGTGCACTTAAATTCATGCAGTTCGTATTATCATAAATGAAAATCAAAAGAAAGCAAATATGACGCCAAAGAAAATGGGCAGACTTGTTACCTGTCTCTTTTGCCGGAGGTGGAGCTGCTGGAAGGGGTGGTTCTGCTCCGTGTGTCGGCAATCTCTTTTCTAGATGTTGACAGACGCTCTGTGGACATGCTTTTCCTGACAAATGAGAAATGAGTAGAGGCAGATAAAAGCACATACAGTATATCATTCATGTGGGCTTGTAACAACAGAAAGTAGTATACAACAACAAAAAAACACAGTTACAATAGAAAAAGAGGAAGGGTTCAATCTCTGCAGGCAAACTGTATAAAATGACACAACCTACAAATCTTTATACTTTTAAACGCTATCTAAGGGTCCTGACATAATTAAATTAATAAGATGCCATAGGAACTGAAAACAACTTTTAAACTTTTTTGAAACTGAAAAGAGAGGCCGTTGTGCATAATTTGGATAAATTAAAACAGCTCCTGCAGGTTGGGAGTAGACATACAGGCTTTTCCAACACGTTTTTCCTGAATATTGCCACCTTTAGGTCATACTGTAAATCACTACACTGATGTCAATGCAGGATGATGAATATTTCACTACTAGCTTAACTAATAATAATGATCTTATTATCATTATTATTAGTAGTAGTAGGATTAGTATTAATAATAATAATAATAATAATAGCACATTATTATTATTGTTATTATGATGATGATGATTATTATTATTAGTAGTAGTAGTAGTATCATTATAAGCATCTTAACAATTTGTGCACAACATTTAATAAATCACCAATGCACCAACAACCAAAACAAAAATACCAGTCAAAAGTTTGGACTTTATAACAGAATGCATTTTCCCCTGAATTTAATGCTGCTAATATGGTGCCCAGATCAACCCTGAGTTACAGTTTACTGTTTATGTGGAGTTTCACGGGTTTCCTCCATGTCTGCATGGGTGTTTTTCCCCCTAAATTATCCGGTTTCCTCTAAACCAGGGGTCACCAACATGGTGCCCGCGAGACTCAAGACTAACCATGACTCTGTCCAGATTAAACCAATTCCTGAAGATAAATAAATGAACACATGAAAGCTGTCATATTTAAATTCTTCAAAATAACCACCTTGTGCATTGATAACATCCTTCTAAGCACTTCATGTTCTCTCAACCAGCTTCATAACAAAGTGACTTTTCAAAAGCGTTTCCACATACAGAATACTGAGCTTTTGTTGTCAACTTTTGCTTAACTCTCTATCTTATTTCCAAACAGGTTTTAATCATGTGTCCAAAATATCAATGGAAGTCTATGTTATAATACATCGTTTGTCATAGATGCAATGTGTTCCTTTTTCATGTTGCACTGCATATTCATTCATTCAACCATTGTCTAGCGTTTATCCTGTTCAGGGTCGCGGGGGCACTGGAGCCTATCCCGGCTAACTTAGGGCGTAAGCGGTGTACACCCTGGACAATCGCCACTTAATCGCAGGGCTAACACTTAGAGACAGACAACCATTCACACACACATTCACTCCTATGAGCAATTTAAAGTAGTTAATTCACCTATGCCCAATGACAAGCGCTTGGAGGCGGGAGGAAACCGGAGTACCCTGTGAAAACCCGCTTAAGCACGGGGAGAACATGCAAACTCCACACAGAAAGACCCCAGACCCTTCTTGCTGTGAGGCAGGAGAGCTAACCACTCTGCCACCATGCTGCCTGCACTGCAAATTACTTTACATGATTCAATTAGTTTTACCTTTTGATTGACATTATGACCTCCTTTTTAGGAGAGGAAGGCGAGGATGGGAAGCCCCCCATTCTTTTCTGGTGAACATAACCATTGGCTAAGGGCTTGGAAGGAAGAGCTTGTAGTATCTGCCGGACTGAAACCAGGAAGCAGCAACAGAAGTAAAACATGTAAGATAAGCAAATGCGCAAACCTGGTGATAAAGGCCTGTTTTACATACAACAGTGTTGGGTGCAACTATTACTGCAGGTTAAAACACAGATCTTAATCATACAATCAATTTTGTCATCAAGACAAAATTACAGGACAGGAGTAAAAAATACTACGAAATTTAAATGATGCCATTTATTTCATTAAGTGAATAGATATCGTGAAAACCGATATGTATTTCAGATAAAATTATGTCGAATGAATGAATGAACTAAATGGTATAAAAGAAACATATACGTATACATAGTTGTAACTGATGAGATGTAATATTTACAACATTTATTTGACACTGTAGTTTGATGGCTTAAGCATCTTCAGATGCACTAATATCATTTATAATTTGTAGCATGAGCAGGTCACCACATGATTGGCTTGATTCTTGTTTTTTTTTCTACACTAATAAATGATTGGACAATAAGCTCAATTGTAAATGCCCTATGCAGAAACCTATGCGACTTAATATATAGCAGGGGTCACCAACATGGTGCCCGCGAGCACCAGGTGCCTGCAAGGACCACATGAGTCGCCCATGGGCCTGTTTTAAAAATAGCCCACCATAGCACCACTTACTAGTGAGCTGCAATTATTTTTTCATTACTATTCTTTTTTAAATCAGGCTTGCATTAATTTAGAGATTTATAGAAATAAAGTGTTGCATCATTGGTTTTTTTCTGTTTCTTTGTTCAATCATTGCTAATAATTATTGTGGGAAATAATTATCATGATCGGTGTCTTCACATATATGAATAGCATTAATTATAAATAATAACATAATTAAAGGTAAATTGAGCAGATTTGTTATTTCAGAAGTGAATACCAAACTGGTAGCTCTTCGCATTAATCGCTCCCCAAGAAGTAGCTCTCAGTTTGAAAAAGGTTGGAGACCCCTGATATATACAGTAGCATGCAGTTGTTGGCTGAATAAGACAATAAGAATTTTCTGAGATTTGTAATGAGTACTTTTTAGGCTCTGATGATTTAAATCAAAATATAAAAAGTAGTGTTCATGAAAATGTTATTCAGTATGAGTACAAGCATTCAAAGCACATAATATGCAAGTAAATATGAATGATAACTGAATATAGTAAAGAAATACAATTATTTGTGTATTTTCCCTCCCTGCCACTAGTGGCAGAAAAATGAAGATATATTCTTTCGGATTAAGATAATAATTATTGTTATTACTATTTCTTACTTGCAAGACAAGTAAAGCTAAAAGCAATTGTCATGAGTGTGCTGACCTTTGGTGGGTGCTCCTTTTTTATTGCTGGCTTGTGTGAGTTCCTCGCAGTGACCTAGTCTGCGTAATGCATCAGCTAGAGCAGCCTTCAGCAGCTGAATCTCATCCTCCTGCAGCTGCACCCTCTGCTCCAGGTGAGACAGACGGTCATCCATTTCCATCCCACTTCCTGCAGACAGGTTATCATCTAAAAAGTCAAAGAGAGAGAGACAATGTATTAATTAAGTTGCTGGTCAGTGGGTAAGACATTTTTACTTGGTATTATCTATCCTGAAAATGTAAAGTTCAGTTTATTGGTCCCATGCACATCATACAGTGAAATTCTATGATGTCCCAGCATACAAATTTGAATGCCAATTTGGGGTCAGAGCGCAGGGTCAGCCAGAACAAATGGCACCCCTGGAGCAGGTGAGGTTAAGGGCCTTGCTCAAGGATCCAATGGTGGTGGCTTGCCTGGTGCAAGGCTTGAACCCCCGACCCTCTGATCACTGACCCAGAGCCTTATACCATTGAGCCACCACCACCACCACCACCATGTAAACAATGTAAGGACTTCTGGGACAAATCTGAGACAAGTAGCATTGAGCAGCCTGATGGATGTTTATAACAATGGCAAATGGGAACTACAACAAAACTGATTTGTCCTACAAAACAAGGGCACAGGGTGGCACAGGGTGGCACAGTGGCACAGAGTTGTTAGCACTCCTGCCTCACAGCAAGAAGGTCAGGGGTTCAATTCCAGCCTAGGGTTTATTTGTGGAGTTTGCATGTTCTCCCTGTGCTTCTGCAGGTTTTCCCCAGGTACTCTGGTTTCCTCCTGCCTCCAAAACACGTGATTGGGCATAGGTGAACTGGCTACTCTAAATTGTCCATAGGAGTGAATGTAAGTGTGAATGGTTGTCTATCTCTAAGTGTTAGCCATGCGATTAACTGGCGATTGTCCAGGGTGTACCCCGCCTCATGCCCTAAGTTAGCTGGGATAGGCTCCAGCGCCCCCGAGAGCCTCAACAGGATTACCAATAGACAATGAATGAACAAGGGACAGATTTAAAGGAAAATGTCAACAATATGCAAATGATATTTAAAAGAATAAAATTACTGCAAAGTGTAACATTAGTATTGTATATATTCCAGTCATTTCATAATGATGGCAGTTTTAAAAGATAACTATATAATAGCAAGTAATTAATACTTATGTATAGTAAACAAGACTTGCAAGTTTAGAGGTAAAATATAATGATCAGCCTCCATGCTAGATTGGTGTCTGCACCTGCTAATACAGAGCATGCACAGCTAAAGTAGACTTTTAGCGTGTGGCAAGCACATCACCAGCAAGGACACCAGGACAGAGGATACAGTGGATGTGAAGGAGAGGAGGGGCGGGTTAGAGAAGAGGAATAAGTAATGCAAGAAAACGCAACGGAACTAAAGTAAATTCAGGGCTCAATGCGCAAGCTTGTTGAAATATTCATTAATAAGTGACTCGTCCCTTCCTACCTGCCATCCCGTTGCGGCTCAATGTGTCAGACGGTTATTCTGTGGTGCAGCCGATGGTGCTCTAGCTTGCCCTCTTCATAGGATAGCTGGAAGTATTTGGCGGCGGCGGTGGCAGCAGCAGCAACTTTCTCCCTCCTTTTTGTGTTTCTAGATAGCTGATTCTGTGTCTGGAGCTTCTCCCTGCTCCGCGCCCAAACTCACACCCCCTCCCCCCTCCTTCAACCACTCTCTGCCCTCTGCAAAGCTGTTTGTAACAGGATACTGCTTTTTGCTGCCATCCCCTATGCTGCAGACTATATAACTGCTCCTGTCTGAGATGAAGAGGCTTGGATAGGATCCAGACTTGAATGATGCAGTGACCAGGCACTGCCAGGAAGTGCACTGAGCAGCAGCATTCATCCATTTTAATAATAATTTAAAAAAAAAAAACAGGCTATTTATTCTGTTGGGGCGTTTTTCTTCTCCGTTTTAGTTTGACGAATGCATGATGTAGTATCCATGTATGAAATTTAAAGAATGTAGGACATTTGCTATATAACATTTTCTTGTTCATTATGCAAATAACTGACTAAAATAAAGCATTGCGTTCTTGTTTGCATTACATTAGTTTCACTTTATTGTCTTAATGGTAATCTGATCATCCATCTGTTATTAATCCTAACCATCTGTTATTCAGTAACCAGAAACATAAAAATTGTTAATCATTTTAGCTACATTCACTGGCCGGTTTATTAGGTATACATACTACTGAGCTTAGCAAAATGGCAATACAATATAGTAGTCATTAGTAATTATTTTGCATTAATAATTGATTGATTATTGTAGTGTGAAGTAAAGATCAGTCAGGTGATTTTTTTTTAATGTGTCACACTGTTAGCAAATTTGAGTATGTATTACGTGTCATGAAAATGTCTAAGTATTATGAAACAATATTTTGCTGCTTGCACAAGAATGTGGTTGCTAGAAAAACAAGTGAAATCATGCGTACGCTGAACATTGTAGATATTATGAAGGACTTAGCGGTCTAATATTCCAGGGCTACATTCTACATGCATAACATCATACTCAACAACCTCACAAATATGTTAAGCTGAACAGAGTAATAAAACATAACCGCTTTTATTTGTATTGGCTCAAGTGTGCATGCTGCAGGTGAAATGGTGATGCGAATGTGGATATTGCATGAAGTCCAAACAAAACACAGTGCTACTGTGAGCTACACATGAAACAGCTCATGCCAGTATGTTTCATAAGACACCCCTCGATTGACAGCAATTACATCATTTTGTCATCATTTATTACTCAGCCCTGACATATAACACAATCACATTCAGTTTACATCAAATGAGCAGGTGAACAAGAACCAGCCATCCACAAGGCGATTTATAAGTAATCCTACATGATGATGGTCATTTGTATTTCGGAATAACAGTCATTTAAACAAATGTTATTATTAATGCATAATCTCTACTGCTGTATCGCATAGGCACATTCCAAATGCCTCCGTATCTCTTATGCTAATTCATATGAGATAATGGCTTCTACCCCCTGTACATTTCGCTTTGTTCATTCAAAGGTTTAAATATTAAACAGAAAATGCGGTCTAATACTGTGTTGGGACGCTTAAGTGAGACAGTGCAACAAAGAACAGTCACGGTGTGCTATCGACCGAGCTAGCTGAGTACCTTTCTCATCGATGCGCGCACATGCAACAAACACTTAACGCTATGCCAAACTTACCGTTACAGTACCGTAGAAGAAGGGAGCTTTTATCGCACAGATTGCCACACGAGGCTATTCTTTCAGACATGTCTCTCTTGTATTCTCTCGAAAAACAAACACGGACAAATATCACCTGTACAATAAAGGGTCTCTTAGCTTCGAATGTCTGTCACTTTCTTCGGGAACCTTCAACACCTTCCCTGGCAACGCTCGCGCCTACCTGCTCTGCGATACTATGACAACAGACGCGCTGCCTGGATGTGCGTGCAAAAAGCGCACGAACGCGCTTCCTGTTATAGTCTCCAGCTGTAATTTAAGAGTTTTCTTTGATAATAGCTACAACTAGATAGAGTCAAACTATGTGCAGGATTATAACACACAAAACAATAATTATGCACTCAAGTAGCATATTTATGCTGCCAAATAACGCATTTAAAAGATTATGCATATGCGTCTAAATTCAAAATATATATATGTATTTTTTTTAAATGTGCATACTGCACACACTGTGTCTGTTACCCCGGTGAAGGTAATTTAGGTTTGATTTGGCCGATGTTTGCAACACCTTCACTCCAAACCTAAGCAAAAGTGTATTACAGTAGGCGAATTGTAGATAAGGCACATCTGTTATAATTGTAATTGAGTGTTTCATTTATTTTACATTCATATTTTTTTGAAATAATTATAGGTATCAACATAATCAACAGAACGTATGCTTCTTTTGGTGTTTGCTCAACACGGGAGACAACAGACCATGAAATGGTGGGATGTATAGCATATGAAGGATGTGTTTGAGGATGTGTTGGCTCAATGATAAGGGCCAGTGATCAAAGGGTTGGAGGTTCAAGCCTCATACCAGGCAAGCTACCATCACTGGGTCCTTGAGCAAGGCCCTTAACCTCAGTTGCTCCAGGGGTGCTGCATGTTCTGGCTGACCCAGCGCGCTGACCCCAGCGTTCAAATTCATAAGATGGGATATGCGAAATAAAAACATTTCACTGCATGTATGTGTATGTGATTAAAAAAAAAGTACTGATTTTGAAAGAGGAAAATGGTCCTAAAGAAGCATTAAAATCTATGGATTTGATTAAATAATAAATGTAAACATTAAAATATAATTTCAAATAAATAATATTCCAAATGATGTTCCGAATATTTTGAAACAAATGAATGCTATTATGCAATGTACAAGGATCAGTGGTTCAAATATAGGAAATATTAAGTTGTACTGAATTCGTACTCTTCACACTCCGCACAGAAGGTGGCGCTATGCACTTATGAAGTTGGTTTTCAACCCACCATAAAACCAGAAGAACGACAACAAAAAGTAGAAGACGGGAACTCTTTTGGTTTTTGTGAAGAGAATGCTGCTCAATGTGTTGTTGAGCGTGTGTGTGTTTTGAACATCTTTTGTTTTTCGGGGAGGGATTAAACGGCGCTAATTTCGGCTTCATTCAAGATTCATAAAACAGTCTGAAGTCCGCACTGAAAACATTTAAAGGAGAAGATTAAATAGAGAGGAAATTTTAGTTTATTTACGAGACAACCGCCTTAGCGTTCCACTTGTTATAGTCTCTGTGTTATTTGAGTTATCTAATTGTATTCCTATTTATCTGTGTGAGAATTTCAAGGCGTATCGAATACATAGTATATAAAACATGGCTAACAAGGCAAGATTCTTTAAAAGCCAGCTAACTAGCATCCTAACGCGTTGTTACTTAAACGGCCAAAATAATGTTACTACAGTATAGTGGTTTCCAACCAGTGGGCTGCAGCGGTATTGCAGGGGGCCGACAATTACTATTAAAAGAAATAATGATTTTGCTAATACAGTGGAACCTCGGTGTTTAATCCGTTCCGGAACGTTACTCGTACACTGAAAAGTTCATATACTGATACAGGTTTTCCTATAAGAACAGAGACTTCGGTAATTCGTTCCGTTCAACCAAAAATATTACAATAAAAATAAAGCCAACATTCACTAATATTACTTACTTTTAACATGTTATATTGAAATCATAGCATATAAAAACATATAAGAGAGGAAAACATTATTACTGGGTACTTTATCTTTGAGAAGACTCGCAACTCGCTGTTACAGCGTATACACAATTGTATGAGACGAGCTGCGTTGCTGGATCCAGCGTGGAGAGGGTTTCAGTCCGTGGAAAAAATCAGGAATAGGCGCGATTGTGGGACGATCGCGCACACTGTAAGTCGTTATTACTAACGAGCGATTTAAGTAAAAAAATGAGTCATTAGTATGACTGAGTCATAGTATCGCGAGAACACGGTCCGTCGCGAGAGAGAGAGAGAATGCGGAAGTTTATGTAAACAGAGCATGTATGCAGCATTGCCGGTTAGCGCGACTAGCGTGATGTGTAAGTCGTTATTAATAACGGGCGATTTAAGTAAAAAAGTCGGCTGGTTAGGTCGGTAATATACCCAGTAAGCTGGCGTTAAGAGGTTTAGCATAAAGGTGCAGTGCAGTGCACTGCACAACATATTTGGTTTTGTGGGCCACGAATTGAAAAAGGTTGGGAATCACTGTTACAAAATTATTTAACCACAAATGTGAATGCTCGTTTGCCCAACAGCTTTCTTCTCTTCTATTTCTTATCTCCCTTTCCCTCTGTCTTCTCCCTTCTCTATCTATTCTTTCCTGTCCTTTATCTATATTCTTCATTTTGCTTAATGGCATAGGGCCTATTTCTAGTGTGTAAATTTGACTTTTCGGGTATATAAGTAACAACAAAACACACATTTTGATTTGCATAACACATTGTGCATTAAAAAGTGAATGGAAATAGTTTAGCACTGTTTAACACATGCATCTGTTTTATTTACCATTTTAAATTTCTGCACATCCATGTTCATCTAATTTTTGTAATTAACCTGTAAAATTAACAATTAACAGGTTAACAATTAACCTGTATGTGTAAAAGAATCACATTTACAGCAAAACAAAGAAAAAAAAAGATTTTTTAAATAAATTGCCCAATTCTAAAATAAACAAAAGGAGGCAGTGTTGTCCTGTTTGTTTAACCTCTCTCAAACCATAAATCCTTTGTATTGTGCCACACATACATAAACATCTATGACAACTAAGTAATCTAAGGCATTTAATAGAGGAAGCCTAGCAAATGATACTGTATTAAATAGAAATAATGTGCAATTGAATGCAAATGCTAAGGACATTTTCCAAGGAGTATAAATAGCTGGTATTACTTCATAACTATAGATAACCTTCCTAAAGTCTCGAAAAATACTGTATACTTCTCTGTGAAATATCCGAATGAAATTTAGGTATATTGTTTACAATAAAGCTGTGGAGATGACAGAACCGCATTTAATTATCCACATTCCAGCAAGGAGAATGTTCACTGCTGCACGAGTAATCTGGCGACTCACTAAAGATTTAATTAATACAAAGTAATGTACAAAACAAATTTTGCTAAATTTACTAGAGCTTCCTATTTGTAGTTGTTTATCTTTAGTTTGGTCGCTTTAATTTGTATTTATATTTACATTTCAAGGCTTTATTGCAACATCAAGTTTTTCACTACTTGGCCGAATTCATTATTTTAGTATCTTCGTTTTAGTAGTTTTCAGTAACATTTAGCTCTAAACGGCATTTTATTGGCCAACTATGATATTCAAAGAACAGTAATAAGAATAATGTGTAAGGAACAGTTATAAGAATAATGTGTAAGGAACAGTAATAAGAATAATGTGTAAGGAACAGCAATAAGAATAATGTGTAAGGAACAGC
>JAOUQX010000041.1:10096185-10109924 GCA_028566295.1 Liobagrus marginatus | reverse complement strand
GGGTCAGCCAGAACGAACGGCGCCCCTGGAGCAAGTGAGGTTAAGGGTCTTGCTCAAGGACCCAATGATGGCAGCATCTCTGGAGCGGGGCTCGAATCCCCGATCCTCTGATCACTGACTCAGAGCCTTATCCACTGAGCCACCATCACCCTAAACCATGACGTCCCTAGTTTATCCGTGACTAGGCTTAAATTAATATTTATTTAGAAGGTTTATTGATTTTATGTCCATGATTTTTTTTTTTCTTCCTTTTTTCTCAGTTTGTAGCTTACTAGGTCCACGGGTACAAGGACACTGTAATGGGACAGAGTGTATCTATTCTGGATATAAAAAAAAAAAAAAAACAGCACTGTGTTCGCTAGCATGACAATCAAATGCAAAATCTGTCACTGAGCCGAGTTACATAGATGAACTTAGTTACATCTGGGTGTTTACGTAACATTAATGTACTTTCAGACTAAGTTTCTAAAAATTCCCGGGTTATTTAGACCCATTTATTGGTCTCATTTATTCTTCCTCAGACAGGGACTCTTCGTTTCTGTGGAACCACTGAGTTTGCTAGTGGCCAGTGGGTGGGCATTGAACTGGATGAACCAGAGGGCAAGAATGATGGGAGTGTGGGAGGTGTCCGCTACTTTATCTGTCCTCCCAAACTGGGTATGCTTATTTTCACTCTTTAATCTTTAAGTCTAGAAATTTTCATTAAGTTCAAATTACTGACATTTTCTCTTTTTACCACAACTCTTTTATTTATCCTCTATTAGCATGTATTTTGGTGCTGTTAAATAAAAATACAAATTGTACAAATGTTGTTACAAATAAATAGAATAGCATTTATGATGATTATGATTATTATTATGCAGGAATCTTTGCCCCTGTGTCCAAAATCAAGCAAGTTGTGGATCAAACCCCTTCCTCAGTCACTTCCACGCCCAAAACCCCCCGCATGGACTTTTCTCGTGTCACTGGCAAAATCAAGAAGGAGAAAAAAGAGAAAGATCGTGAGAAGTGTGAGTTAAATAGTAACACAAAAGTCATATAATATCTTGCCATATTTGTATTATACAACATTTAGTTCCGGTCCATTGATTTGATTAGACAAGTGGTATTTAAATGATGGATTTTTTCAATGTTTTTCCATGATCACATTCTTTCTCTAGCATTGAGGAAGAAATCTCTGTCAGTGCCCAGTCTGGATCCAGAAGGAGTGAAGATTGAAGTTGGAGATCAGGTTCTAGTGGCTGGACAGAAGCAAGGAATTGTGCGTTTTTTTGGCAAAACAGACTTTGCACCAGGTATGATAAATGTCAAAATATAATCATTGCTGTAGCCTTCAATAGCGTGTACTTAGTATGACAATTATGACTGTTGAGTCACACAGGCATTTGCACTCAAGTGCTCTGACATGTTAAAACTTGTGCACACTTGGTGCGCAGACCAGTTAACTCAGTCTTAATGGCGTCGTAGAAGAAATAATAACTGTGCAAAAAATGAGTGACAAGATCAGAGTCTGGATTAACATACATTATTATGTAAAACTTGCCCAAAGCGCCATGGAAAATGTCAGAAAATGTATATGAAGATGCAAGAAGTGGGCAGCTAAAAATGTGAAGGATGAATGCAAATGTGGGCGGACGAACCCTCATACCTTCAGACTGAAGATGAAGTGTGCAAATGATAGCCACCCAGTGTGCTGAATAGAAAGTTTTGTTATAAACCGCTTCCAGGTGAAACTTTGCATAAAACTAAAATTGTGTGCACTAATTGCAGGGATTAACTGTCTTTACACCAAAGCACGATGAAAAGTTACCACCTTCGGGGAAGCACATTTTTTGCTAAACCAGTTTTTTAGGCATTTCTTTATTTTAACACCATATTTTAAAGATTTAAACATTTATTCATGATTAATCACAGCCTATAACTGGCCTATAATTGATAGAAGATCAATTATATATCACATTCCTATAACAAGGAAAATAAAAACTGCTGTCTACTAAATCCGGATGTATTTTCTAAACATTTCCATTTTAAAATGTAATAGTGGGGCTTTAGATTGATTGTACATGTGTCTAGGTGGATCATGGAATGAAAAAGTTTGGGAACCCCAATTTTAAATCAAATAATGCTGATTATGGCATTGATCTAAACCTTAGTTATCATTGATTTGTTAATTAACTATGGATCGTGACCGTATTCATTAGAAATATCTAATTAAACACATATGTTGCTCATTCATCATCCAAGCGCCTTTCCCTTCAGTGTGTTTTAGGTCATTATAAATTTACATAAGGACTCCAGCCTAAAATTCTTTGGCATTTTTTGGCAAATTGTTTTATACTAATGCTGGTATATGAATTCTTTTGATCCCTGTTTGTCTGCGTTTCCCCATAGGCTTTTGGTTTGGTGTAGAATTAGAGCAGCCTACAGGAAAACATGATGGCTCTGTGTTTGGAGTTCGCTACTTCAGCTGCCTGCCAAAATATGGAGTCTTTGCACCACCTTCACGTGTTCAGAGGTAAAACATTAACACTGTATATGAGTTGTATGTGTGGTTTAAGATTAGAGTCTTACTCTGAAGCTGAAATCTTTTTTGAATGCACGTCCACATTAACGAAACATCCTTCTATAAAGGCCCTGTATTACATTGGGCAGACACCCTTCTTCAGAGTGACTTATTTTATTATATAATTGGGCAGTAGAAGGTTGAGAGCCTTGTTGAAGGCAGTGAAAGGTTGTCAGTGCTGGAATTTTAACGCTTGATCTTTAGATACATTGTCCAGATATGTGATTGTAAAGCATTACTGGACTTTTTGTTATCTGCAGAATTGAAGGACCCAAAGAATCCCAGGGTGATGGGAAGCTGGTGAAAAAAGTTCACCAGGTGACTAGTAAGTATAAGGAACATACTCTTCTTCTGCTGTCCAGCCACTGAAATATTTATTTTAGTTCATGTTTTCTGTTTGGTTGACATATTTTTAAATCAGCATTCAGATTTCAACATGCTGTACATGTATCCATGTAACTCTGTTTCTTGTATATATATTACAAGCGTCATTCTCATTTTCTTAACAAATACGTGCATGTACAATATAGTATGAAAAACTCTGTTTATGTAAAATATTTAGCCCCACCTGTTGGCCATAGGGTGTAACAGATATTGTGTTGATTTTGCTCTTTTGATTGAAATTATAAAGAAAACTAAAATGACAAGACATCATAGAAAACGGCATGTAGACAGTTAAATAAATCATTTTTATTAATAAATATATTATGAGGACAATTTTTCCTTGTCAATTTTCCAGTGTCTCAGCCAAAGCGCACCTTCAATGCAGTGAGGTCCCCCAAAGACATCACATCCGAGAACTCAATATCCAGGTATGCTCATCTGTAATGTATGTCATAAATGAATTTCCAACAACTCTAAAAACGCACAATTAATTATTTTGACATCTGGACCTGACCTTGGCTTTTTTCACCATGTTTCAGCAGGTTGCTGTTCTGCTGTTGGTTCCCCTGGATGCTACGTGCAGAAATGCAAACCTAAACTACTCAATACTCCTCCTTCCCCATTATCCTTATATTTCTTCCCAAATGATCCAATTCTTCTCTCACTGTCCATGGATTTACATTCATTCATTTGGCAGACGCTTTTTTAGAAGCGACCTACAAATGAGACACAATATTATCCAATAACTGAGCTGAGGTTTAGATGTTTTGCTCAAGAGTCTATCAGTTCTTTGGCAGTTAAACTTCTAATTAGATTACAACTAGCTCACAACCGAAACGCATCGAGCTAGCACTCAGCCATCTATCCTTAACTTATATTTTCTCCAAAAATCATGCAGACAGTCAGAGGCACAAATGTGCAAGGTCCCTCTCCTATCATTCCCCTTTAATTGCAGTTCAATAGCAAAAACCTAGTGCCTTGTAAAAAAAAATAATAAAAAATCCTGCATTCCATTATTTAAATAATTAGTAATAGAATAAGGTATATTGAATTCTGAATAAGGGACAAGTAACCCTAAAAAGCCATTCGTTAATACAAGAAATGTGGATAATTTTATGCTGCCAAAAATCACATTAAATGAAAGCCACAAAACATTCAGGCAGATGTCTTTGTGGGCTTAAATTTTTATTTTTATTTATTTATTTTTTTTTAAAGCAGCCTTACCCTTTCACCCTGGCAAAATTTTGGTTGCTGTTGCTTTATTGTGCACTGTTATAATTCCAGTGTTCAGTATAAAACCAATCTTTTAAATGCCTTTTCATTAGCTATTTAGTTCAGTGGTTATTGTTTGTGTACAGTCTGGATAATTAATGTTATTCTAGGACATGTTAAATTTTCCCATAGAATGGCATAAAGTCACATTACAGTATTTAAAGCTACAGGGGACAGGTTGTTCTGTTTTTTTGTTACCGATGCAAGTTTGCAAAATATTCGTGCGTGCTCTGCCTGACAGTGAGCAGATGTAAGTTACAGAGCAATTATTAACGATTTAATTAAAAAATATTACACACGACCACACTACACTACATACTCAAACGAATAAGTAAAATAACTCAAATAATTCTGTCATTTTCTATTTAAACCAGAAAGACAAATGCTACACTAGTATAATCACCTGTCTTAAAGAATAAGTATATATAGTTGATTAAATATTCAGTAAAATTGCTTCATAAAGTAAGTCAAAAACAGAGTAACTTATATAAGTAATTGTAAAAAAAAAAAAACTATCATTTAAATTTTATGTCATATGTCAATCAATTAAAATTATAACTCGTACATAATTTTTTAAAAATCTTTATCTATATCTCTCATTTCAGTTTTAATAGGTCTTATTAGTGCTCCACTTGTGCACTTCTAACAGTCATTAAAATGTGTAAATATTATTATTTAGATAAATTAACACCGATATTAAACCTACATCAATTTCCCCTATGATTGTGGACAACATATTAACGTACATAAGCACAGCATGAACTAGAGCTGAGGTCTTTCAACTTTCTGCCCTTAATTAGTTCCACTGTTTTAGGTCATCTCAGTTACTTTCTTCATAAATAGCATTAAGTGGTTTTTTTGGCTCATCACTGGTCTACAACCATTGGCAAAATGTGAGGGGGAGAAAATCTAAATTGGGGTTTCCACCTTTAATGTCCTCTTTTTATCCACGTCATTAACAGGACTGCAAAAGAATATCACATGCAACACTGTTTACCAGATTGGAACTTATTCATGTATTTTTGAATTTGTGTAGTGCAAACATTGTTTCTGTAGTGATGATGGACACTAGTGAAAGGCATTTAAGATTGAGTGCAAAACATCCCACATTATAACCAGTAGTGAACACAATCACAATTTGTGTAATGTTTTAGAGTGACTTTAAAACTATCTATGTTTTAGTTGGGAAAAAATACAAACTTCAGTTTTTCATTTCACTCATTAAAAAAGAAATGATGGGTAGAAATAGCTCTGTTCCTTTATTTACCAGATCAAAAGATGAAAAAAAAATTAAGTTATTCAATCGTCCATCAGAATTGTTCATCTACACAGTCATGTAGGCTACATGATATCATTGATTTGTAAGCATTTTTGTCCAAGAAGATATATTTTGATAATTTCACTATGTACTTTTTAATGTGCATCGGTTGGACACCCTGGTGACGATATCCATGTTTATGTGTTCTTGTGAACTACGTGAATCTACTACAAGAAACAAAATTGTGGTGGTTGTTATGTTTAAAGTTAGTTCTGGGTTTGCTAACTAAGCTACTACTGCATGCTGTTATTATGAATTTGTGCGTCTTGAGTTTTTTTCAACCGTGTATTAGCATGTTAATAACATCAAGTGAAAATTCTCCCTTTATGGATATACCATTGCCAGATATACTAGTAATAAGCATTTGGTGTTTCTTACATTGTTTCCAGTAGTAATTTGTAGAACATAAATAAAATAAAACTACAATGTCGTTTATGAGAAACATCAAGCTTTATTTTGTTTGAAACAGGTTTTCTGTTGTAAATAAGTGAGAGTTAAGGCCCAAGTATACTACGTCCGTCCGCGCGCCGTCCACACTCTGGTGAATTATTTGGGATTTTCTGCCTCTTGCGTCGAGCTCGGCGATTTTTGAACCATACCTACAAAGTGTGAGAAAAAAAAATGCTTATTGTTTGCAATCGAGCAAGCAAACAAAAAAAGTCACATCAAATATAGTACTACATACTACAAACTTTCATGAGGTAAAATTGGTTAATAACTTGTGTTAAGTTTAAAAGCGCCTTGTCAACTAGCCTTTGGCGCTCCCTGCTGTCGCTATGGAAAAGTTCAGCCACAATTCAACTAAAACACCGGCAGGACTTCCCATCTTGTGAGTTTGTATGCGTTCCCGCATGCTAACAGAAACATGTGTCTTAATGCTATTGAATGGTCATAAAGCTAGTAATGGTCGGTAGTAAACGTAGTGATCTTACCCGGACTGTCTCTTCACTGAGGCCTGTGTTTCTCGCAAGATGTGCGCGCGCTTCCGCAGTTGGATAGTCGGTGATGTTGAAGAGTTGATCGAGCTGCTTGACTTGACTTTCTGTGAACACTGTCCTAATACGGTTTCTTTGTCTGTGTTGAGGATTTTGATAACCTTCCTCTCTGTCGCAATCTGCAGTGTGAAGCATTTTTAAATGAATAATTTGACCAAACATATGTAATATATAGCATAGTGGTGTGACAGATATGGTTTATATATACTGTATACCATGTTGTACCATATGTAACATCTTCGATGTTATACCATAACAATTAATATACCACATTCCGTTCTATAAGAGATTAAAAGATATACTTTTTAGACAGACTAATTAGAAAAAAAAACTTCAAATACATGTAAATATATAGATAAAATATGTATATAGATACATATATGTAAAAATATATAAATATAGAACCCACTCGAAGTAATCTCCTACAACCTGACGTCCGCATACGTGGACATAAAATGCAGGCAAAACCACAGCTCGGGTCTTAGGAGGTTAAGTTTTACCTTGCTGGGCATGTAGCCAGTGCTCCCCGCCGTGGTAACTCGTGTTAAAGTTGGTGTGATAGCAAGTGACGAGACCACAGCAGTGAAACGTGTTATTGCGTAGTGCTGCGTCGTAGATGCGCGGGCACGATGCAGGGAAAGTCATCGCTGGCACCCCGTTAGTGTGAGCGCTAAGTGCACTCGCTGAAGGCAGGCTCACTTTAAAATCTTCCTGAAAGATCTGTGAAGCTGATGAAAGGTTAGCAGGGTGCTGAAGTACCGTACTTTCTCCCAGAATGTAGTCAATACTGAAGTTGAAGAACTTAGATGTATCCATGATCGTTGCCTAATTATTTTTCTTATTATGAAATTTTGGCTATGTTGCTCTCAGGTTGTTCTCTCTCAGTCTGAAGTTGGACTGATTTTTATTCTCTTCCCCATCTTAAATCCAATGTTCGGATTAATAACGCCATTATTGGTCAATTATCACCTCATGCGCATATAGTGGAGGTACAAAGGTCCTTCAAAGGTCCACTACAAGGCAATCTTTTGATATGGAACTTGAAAGAGTTTATACATCTAAGTAAATCTTTGTGCAGCCAAGTTTTGATTACTTTGGCACTTTTCTGTTAATGAGCTAAAAAACACACTTAAGAAAGTAAGCATTTACGTTAAAGGGGATTTAAAGGTTACTTTCTCAAAATCTTAAATGTACTTAAATTACAGCGTAAGGTAAAATTGTACTTTAGGTTGTAATACTTAATTTGTTTAGTTTACTTGTTCTATTCTATATAGTATGACTGCATAACCAAAAAATAATGATGGTTTGGGGAAATCTGTGTATCAAAACCAGTATAGTTACAGTTGTTGTAGAGAAATATCGACTCATTGCAGGCACATTGCGGTATAATAATGATTTAACCACAAATAGTTCTCATTATGCAACAGTATGATATAAACTATCAATATATTTCTTTTTTCATCTTCTTTACTATCCATTTAGTAAATCGTTTATACCAGTTTATAATTAATTCTTGGAAACACAAACAAAATATAACCAAAAAAATTTATTAATACTTGAAAGCACTATAACGTTCTGTTGAATTTTTACTTTATCAAACATGTGAAACATCAAATAGCTTTAGATCATTAAATCATACATGTTACCTTGTTTTGTGACCTCAGACTCTGATGGGCTTTAAAACATGATGACGTCACGCATTGATGTTAGAAGTTCAAAGCCCCAACGGGAAAGAAGAGGAGCAAATTTCTCTGAAGTTTGTTAGATGAAAGTCGTCTTGTGATCACCATGAATAAATGGGGTCTGTATTTGTTTTTTTGTTTTTTGTTTGTTTGCTTTTTTTTTATCAGTTTTACTCCTTAAAGCGTTTCATACATGTTAAAAAATACAAATTGTTTATTTTATAAATTGTAAATAGGAAAATATAGTTCTGAAGTGTATTTTCGCCCAGTGGTATGTGATATGTGACAATATCGCCATCTTTTTGTTTTACATGGAAGGTGCAATTATTTAATGCAGTAGCAACTCTGGTTTTTGCGTCTTTTCTTTTTTTTTTTTTTTTTTATTATTTTAACATGAAATAATATGCTTAATCTTGCAATATTAAAATATCAAAATAGACGGAAGTTTATTCATTATTTCAATTTATACCACTAAGATATATGTAAGTCTACATATATTATGGGTTATGAATGCTGAAAACTGTATGGATATTAAATAGTAATTTATTTAAATAATGTGTAAAACAGATTAAAAATGTATTGTTAACCACGGTAAAGCTAATAGATCAAACAGCAGTCAAGGAATCAAAAACATAATCATCTATTATAGCAACACTTGTTAACACTGAAAATGAAACCTGAAAGAAAATGTCTTTGCACAGTAGCATTAAATTCTGACTTGGTGTGACCCATTTTTAGTTTCACTCAATCAGGTAATGCAGTCAGAATTCCATTCAGGCCAATAGATGATCAGCCATTGCATTACATCTTTCAAGCAGAAATGTATGCTTATAAGTATAAGTATAAGCATGTTCATGTAACACAGGGTTCACCTAACCTGGTATGAAGCCAAAAACAGCAAAATTGGATTTAACTACACAACAAAACAAATTTAAAAACAGAATAAATAAAAACAGAACGTGAATGGTGATTTAGTCTCTAGTCGTAAAAGACAGGAACAAGTGATATTTACTGAAAGATAAAGATACTACTTCTAATACATTAAGTACAATGCAAAGGGGCCTGAAAAAGGGCCAAATACTATGATGCAATACACAAAATGCAAAACGGGTAGTTATGTTACAATAGCGTTTTTTTTGTATTCAGGGAGATAAATTCTATGTTACACATGGCTACAATGCAAACATTTAAGTTAGTTGTTGTGAGGACATGGCATCAAAGCCTATGTGATAAGTATCCTGCAGTACAGTGTACTGCCAGAAGAGATAGCTCATATATTAAAATAAAGCCTTACGTGCGGCCAATTACTATATACAAACACTATAAGACTCGTTGTGATTAGGCTCATGAATTTTGTAACTTGTATTCATTGTAGGCATATTTATTTGATTAATTGTTTGTGTATTAGGCCTACGTGTTTTACTAGGTTATTCTTTGCCTAAAGATGACGTCATGTCAATCTGTTGGATAAGCGGCAGTGCTGATTTATAATTAGCATACCTTTCATTGACAAGGTTATGGAGATATATTAAGAGCAAATGCCCTCAAGTAAAATACATTATATTTTATGTGCTTCGTGTAACCAAGCTGAGCATAGGGTAAACGCACTGTCCGTACAAATAAAAACAAGTTATTTTAATGCTATTTTTATGCTATCTTTAGCAAGTAACTATTTTAGGACCGAAGTGTATTAACCCTAATTAGACGGCGTGCGCAAATATTTGTCAATTTTGTGACATTGGATTAAATCACGCAAACAATTCAATACATCATGCGCACAAAATAACAAAACAAAATTTATAAATAAACTATTTACCCCGCCAAATAAAAATGTATAACATTGGGTCCCAATTTGTTCAACTCGTGGCCCACGCAACCACATATAATATATATGTATATATAAAACACATATATTTCCCGCACAACCAAACCCATATATTTCTGTGACGACCTCGAAAAAAAGTTACTCAGAAGCTCAACATTTTTACAGATACTGTATTAACAATACTATTGTTTCGTTTAATAGTAATTTTCCCCCTGCAATGCCGTCGCGGCCCACTGGGGGCAGGGGCCTACAGGTTGAAAACCACTGGTCTATCATTTTTGTTGAATAAGATTTTTTTTCTGGAACAAAAAAACAGAGTACAATTGCACATTTCCAATAGGAAAAAGGGACCCCAAACCCAAACGCAAAGTTTCCTCGCATACTTTTCTGTATATACTGTTATGTACAGTATTTGCTAATGTTTTCATGCTAACTCCAGTCTACCAAGCCAGACGATTACTCTACTACCAAGAGGCATCCAATGTGGATGAGATGTCTATAAACATGCTCTTTCTCTTTTGGCTCCATTCTGTAATGAAGCCTGCGGCCTCCTGGCCTTTTCACCTCAATGGACACAAGTGCTATTATTATTCTGGATGGGCCATTTTGGGGAGCTCGTCTTGCCTTTATCTAGCTGGGGGCACAGAAAATCAATCCAGTTCCATTGCATTACAGTGAGTTTTTGTTCATATTAAGCAGAGTGAGTAATCCTTTCACATCGGTGCAGTGAATTATCACAGAATGAGCCCTACCCATGCAGGAAATAAGTAAGAGCTACCACTATCTGTGTTACCAGGATGGTAATGAATAAGATTCATAAAGTTATCTGTGTGAGTATGACTGAAGGTTGTCTGGCTGATCTCGGAAACGCTAGTGTATTAGGACACTTTCTTCATCAATTCTGATCAAAGGAGATAAATAGTGTTACTCTTTCTTGCCATGCTTGTAAGTGCTCGTCACAGTGTAAGGCATGTCCCTGAGGGGTTCTCTTTTGTTCCTCTCTGATCAGCAAAACAAAGCCTCTAGGAGGATTGTCTAATTATATACAGTTATGCAGTTCTCAAAACAAAATCTAGTAAACACACAGTTAGAAGGTGGTGAACACTAAAGAAGAATACGAGCACGATGATCATGGGTTTTATTCATTGGCATGTGGGGCAATATGTGTTTTTCACAACCTCGTAATGTCCATAGTCTTCTCAGCTAATTTGTGAATAGTAACAATCTTAAATTTCTTTTTTTTTTTATATTGCACAATGGTGGCATGGAGGCAGAGTGGTTAGCATGGCTGCCTCACAGCAAGAATGTCATGGGAGCATGGGTTTGATTCCTACCCATGCTCTCCCTGTGCTTGTGTGGGTTTTCCCTGGTTTCCTTTATACATATATACATTTCTATTTAGGCCAGTAAATAAATTTGGGCAAATATTTATGTTTAGTTGTAGATAATGTGATTGGAAATACAACTGATTTTGGTGTTGGGTCTGCACAGTAAATAAAAAAAACTGGGATAAAAGCAAATCACGTGAGCCAGGGGCGTGGTTTCAGACTACCTGTGTCAGTTGATACTTCGACTCACCTGAAACTCATAAGAGTTTTTATTTCCTTACTTGTGTGTATAAGGTGTGGTGTCAGTGTTTCGTCTTGAAATGTTTGCGTGAATATACGGTGTGCTGTCCGAGTCAGACATTAAATATGTAACTTCTAATTTGGTTTTGAGGGTAGGAATTAAATGTTCGTTTTAATGTCCAGCGGAACTTAATTATCTTCTACCGGAAGTCGGCAGCATCAACAAGTAAGTTTGCAGCGTTTACTCCCATTTATTCTTACAAATGTTATCGGGAAATATATATTTGAAAGAGCAGATGCATTAGTTATATGTTGAAATAGGCGGCAGCGTTCAGTTCTTTCAGGGATGTTTGTCTGTATTGTATTTGAAAGGCGGTTATGTTCGACAGTCATTAGCTGACATTCCACACCGTGTAGGATGTAATGATATATTTGCAGGCCTTAAATAACTGCTGATGTTAGGGCTTGTTATTCGACCTGCTCTTGTATTTTATCGGTTCTTAGTTAAGACTACATATTTGTAAATGACATTGTGCCTATGGCAAAGTAGGTATTACATTCTTAGTCAGTTATGTTAATCCACCCCTTTTAGTTTCCTTCCCGGTATCAGTTACCCTATTCATTCAGTTTCGCCTGGGTTATGTGATGCTGAAGTCTTTCAGTGAAGGGTCTTTAGAATTGGACATGAATAGGGTAACTGTAATGTCTTTTTATTATACTTCCTTCTATACAGTTTTCTGGCTTTTTTTTTCCCACTGTGTGAAGTATCACAATTTTCACCTTTGTTGACCAGATTTATTTCTATTTTATGTATCATGTCAACTTCAATTGAAATGAGCAGTAAATTTGCTAGCAAACTGGGTCTTGCAAAGGAAAAAAAGCAGAAATCCATGCCAATTTCATATTAGTGTAATTTATCATGCTTGGACTGTGTATACTCCAGTTGTTTTGCTTTACTTTTTGTCCCCATCTGTAGTTTCGGCAGTAGTTTTCAAACAACAGTCTGTAGCTTTGTTTCTGACACGAAACCGAGATGACTTTCAGGTGTGTTCTGTATGTAACGTACATTTTAATCAAAGAAGGCTTGAAAATTAGGCAGATGTGCTTGGCTGATGGTCAGAATGACCGACCACAGATCAGTGTTTGCAGGGTTAATTAAATGAATGTTTCAATGTAAATTTGCTGTCCCAAAGTTCAATTTCTGTGCTCTCCATAATTTAAAACTAGGACTGGTATGTCAGGTTTTATTTAATCAAATTCCCACCTATTCAGTTGGTTAGCTTGAATATTTACGTTTGCTTTGGTTCATGCTTGGTAAGGATCTAATGGGCACCTTAGGTTTAAGAGTTTGTACTTTAGGAGTCGCTGTACAAAATATGAAGGCATGATGTCTAATAGAATTTAGTGATAAATTTTATTGCATTTAACCCTGGATTCCATAGAATGCCTTTCTTGTTCAGAGAAACTCCTCCTTCAGCTTTCTTCAGGAACGTTGTATAGCAGAACTAATTGGCCTTTCAGGTTCATGTTCTTTGATTCTACTGAAATCCAATAGAGTCCTAATGAGCACCCACTTCATTGTGATTATTGGCCAGTTTCAGGCTTGCTGTATGAAACTCCTAGGCCTACTGGGAAAAAGAAATCTCTGATTTCACCCCTATACAAACACGCACATGCATACCTTCATTGTGAGGGCACCAGTGAGGAAAAAGTGTGTTGATTCAGAACCGCATGCAGGCTTTAATATTAGAGTGGTTAGGACATTTTAGAACTCTGTTTTATTGAATTATACTCATCTGAGAAAAACATGCCTACACATTTGATATTTTACACACTCTCTCTCTCTCTCTCTCCTCTCTGTTACTCCATGGAATGTCCTCGCTTCATTGTGTTATGTTGCTACCTCACATACAGACACTCTGCACAGAGAAGCAGGCCGTCTGTCCTTGAGTGAATCTGTAGCCATCAGGTGAAGATTCTCAGATCTCCTTTTCCAGCATCACACCTAGGGCTGGGCGATAAAACGATAACGATAATTATCGTGATATAATTTCCCCCCCCCCCCCGATAAAACGATAATAGTTTGATTAATGCTCGATATAATGATTGGAACCATGTGTAAAGCTGTACAT
>JAOUQX010000041.1:10063871-10093002 GCA_028566295.1 Liobagrus marginatus | reverse complement strand
GCTGTATCACACTGCAGCACTTAATTTTTCTATTAAGATATTTATTTTGTTGAGGAAAAAGGACTGAAAAAGGATTTACTTAATTTTACTCATGCATCTTTTTATGTTGGAAAAATATTTTATCCTTATAATTGTTTTGAATGTTCTACCTCAGATTTGTGAAATTATCCACTGTTTGGCAAGTGTTTGTCATGTTCTCACCATAAAGAATAGTTTAAAGCCACAGTTAACCGTCTGGTTTCTTCAATCACTCAGGAGCAAAAATCAGCCTTTAAACTTGAAAGAAATAATGATTTGACGTTTATCGCGATAATTATCGATATCGACTGATATGAAATGTTTTATTGTGATAACATTTTTGGCCATATCGCCCAGCCCTAGTCACACCTGCTATTGAGCCTGTCTGCAATAGAAGCAGAGCTGAAATAACCTTAACTTAAGCCATTTCACATATGACATGACAGAAAAAGTAAACAGATTTCTTGCATGATCATTTCTAAAATAACCTTGTGGGAGCCTTTTTACATACAGCTAGACTAAATGCAAAAAAACTCTAAACGTGAAATCTGTAATTATACTTGTGAATATCTCGGCGTTCAATAAAGAACTATAAAACCTATGTTTTTCCCATCATCACCCTTCATCAAACCTGGATTTACAGGCCGGCTGGGCTTATTCATTTTGGTACGTTATTAATGTATGCTGCACATACCAGGCAACCAAGTAAATATCCCATCAATCTACAAAGCATTGTATTAAACCTATGTTCAGATAATGAATACTGTAAGAACATATTCAAATCCTGTACTACAGACTTAGGACATGCAATTAGAACAGATAAGTGTATAGAGGGTCGGTGTTAACAGAATAGGACCTACATTTTCTGTAAAGGACAATGATGTATTTTAAGTAGGTCCCATGAGGCAGAAGCAGTTGAAATGAGTTTGCTCTACTTGTTGCTCTCCCCAGTGTATCTTCTCCTGCATAGCTTGGTCTCCATGGGAATCGGGAGGAGGGGGAGTCAGGTGTCCTGGCACCAACCTCATCTCCCTGTCCGGACACTAAGAAAGGCCTGTTTGTTTCCCTTTTTGGGCTTCTGGCAGTGAAGAGACAATGAATGCAGTCTCTGAGAGGATGGGAAGGGAGGACATAGGTTTGAGCAAGAGGGGAGGTGGTTGGATGTGGAGGAAGATTAAATGGGTCATGGGTTCACGACTCCACCGCCTCTTAAAGCCAGTCTGTGAAAATGCAGATTATAGTTGTCTCTATCCTTCCTCCTAGTGGCACAGACAGGAGTGTGTGGTACCCACGTAGTGTATACACGCATCTAATAATGAAATTTTACATGGCTTTAAATTATGCATATGATCTAGTACATCCATTCTATGTACGGTAATCTTGGTTCTCTGCATGAATACTCAGCATGAATAATGCGTTTCAATATGGGGCTTTTTTTTACTCCATATAGCTAAACCGAAGTCATTATAATCCATTTAATGGATTATGACATATCATTTTAAAAAGGTGTTTTAGCCTCATGCATAAAATTAACGCATAGCCAGGCAATCTCCATAGACAAGTACTGGCAGTATAATGCTACAAATTAGTTTGTGATATTTCTGCCCTGCTAGGTGTGACCTGGAAAGTGCAAGTGTTATTAATAATTACTTCATTAGTGGGAAATGGCAGCACCAAGAAACAGCTCAGCTGTGAAGTGGCAGGACATGCAAGCTGTAGGCAGGCAAGAGTGTGTAACAGAAATTGTCTATTTTTTTCCGCTTTACTGTAAATCTTCTTTCTAAATATAAAACAGCAACTGTTGCATTTTGTCTTTGGTATCTGAAGAGTCACATTTATGTCTCGTGTTGGGAGGTTGTTTCAAAGTCAGTGTAATTAGGTCATTTTTATATGTCGTTGAGAAGCAATAGTGATATTCTCAGTGACTGTGTGTATACTGTACGTGTGCTTTATGCACCACTGAAGAGTCATCTGCAAAGTTAGCCTGGTGCCAAACCATAAAACCAAAATAAGAATCATTGAGTGATTTTGACTTTATTGCTGCACTAAGCCCATCATTAGTTTTTATTTGTCTCACACACTAGAGTTGAGTCATTGCTGCCTCACCTTTCGTCCAAGGCTAGATACCCAGCGGTGTGAGTGGTTATTCCTCTTGGGCTAATTCAAATGCAGTCTGTGTTATGGAAAAGTACCCAGATGCATCTACTTTGCCTAAGCAAACCCAAACCCTGGAGAGTGTCTAAATCACAGATATCTGTAATGTCTGACTGTCCTGCCATGCTCTAATGGTTATCTTCGTTGTTTGTTTAATGTATGTCTGTAATGGCCTAAGAGACTGATTTTCAAAACATATGTAGGGTTGTTTTCTGTGGGGAAAAAAAAATTAACATGGGTTGATGTCATTGAATGGATTAACAATAATAGAGGTGTGTCATTGTCATGGATACCAGTACAAACATTTGCAGGGATGCAACCTATTTGTGTATATTAGTAAAGTATGGATATGTGTGGGTGGGTATCTAGATATTGGGTTGTCTATCTTGTCTATCTTATCTAATCTATCTGTTATGCAAACATTTTGGTATTAGAATTGTGGGTTCACATCCTTGTTCCACAAAGGCCTGGTAGGAAAAAACAACGCTGCAGCTTTGGCTTTTTACCACACTGTAAGACTCGCTCCAGTGGCCTAATGGATTCTATTGTGGTGTACTGCCTGAATAGCTTTGCTTTCAAACCCTGAAAAATGAAAGCCATTTCAATAGTCAGATGTCCGAGTATACCTGGGGTGCAGGTGACTGAGATGACAAGCAATGTTGCAGATAAATGATTGCTTTACATTCTCGATTGATGGGAGCCAAATGTCAAATTGTCTTCTATCATAACTTGAGACTGAGTTAGGATAAAAGGCATGTCTGCCTATAGAGCCAGACAGTCTTTGCTATTATTCCCTCATGGGTTGGGACTCTGAGAGGGGATTAGCCTTGTTCACAGTCTGAGACACTCTGAACTGTGTGCTTAAAAAATAGGCTGAGAGTTTAGCAATAGACACTTGACTGTAGCCCCTGATTGACAATGACTATGGCCCTGTGTGACCCACCTTTCTCTGTCTGGAACATTTTGGAGGTATGAAAGTGAGGAAAATCTATTTTGTTTTCCCCTTCTGGGGTTGAGGTGGTAGCCTTGTAACTCTTTTGGGCAATTTATAGATGACTGATTTATGTGCAAAGATAGTTGAAGTTGTTTCCTAAAGAAACATTTTTCCTTCTGAGATGTCAGTCGTTGGATGACTGACTCAGATGCAAAACCTCTAAGTTGTTCATTGCTCAGACAAAGAAATCGTGGGTGTAAAGTGAGTCAAATTCCAGTTCAGAATATTTGTTGGGATTAATAATCTGCTTTTGTCAGGTCCTATTAGGGGCGAATTATGCAGTGGGGTTGGTGTAACTATTAAGCATAAAAGGTAACATGTTATGTTTCACAACAAATAATCTCAGGGTTGAGATTGATTTCACCCTGTGTGCTAGTTATTTTAAAAAATTATGTTCAATCCAGCCACTGTAAGGAGTTAGGAGAAAAAATTATGCAGTAAGTGCACTTCATCTTAATGCAGTAGCCTTTGTTGTCCTTGGTTCTACATTATCTAATAGGCTAAAGACTAAATATATTCTTTAACCAACATTTAATGTTAAATATTACATGAAGCAAAAGCATAGAAATGCAGGAGAGCCTGATTTAAGAATCTACCCCTTTTTTTAGGACGGAATAATCTGACATCTGGGCAGCCAAATCCAACAGTTTAATATAGTTTATTGGAATTTTCTCTAGATTAGTGTTAGGAGTCTTAATGTAGCTCTTATTTAGTCTAGGGAGCTCAGTCTTTAATACAACCTGAAAAAGTCAAACTTGTTTCCATTATTGTTTTGCTGTTTTTCTCTGACGGCATGGTTGTTCGCTGACAAAGATGAGTGTTGGCTTATCCTTTAAGAACAGAACCAAGCCTTCAACATTGAGAACATTGCTCCATATGTATTAACTTTGCAAAAAAAAACAAGTGCAGAATTGAGCTTTGGAACAGTGGGGTCATCCAGACACATTTAAAGATGGCATTGTGGAGTACCCTGTAGACAATTCTTTTATATCCCAATGCCTACCCATTCCCATTGCCCCTTGTCTTTCAGAATTTATAGCTTATCATTTGACATTTAAGACCACTTTATTCAAAGGCTTGCATAACATTAGAATTGGTAAACACGTAAAATATTCCTCATTTCTAATAAACAAAATTTATTTCAAATGAACCATACAAAATAAATAGTAACTTCTTCTTAATCTCACATCCTGCTGTTTTCTTGCCAACAGGTACGCAATGCCAAGGGAAACTGTTTAAAAAAAAAATAATAAAAAATGATGAAGGAAATGTGAAGCACAACTCACAAAATGAGTTCTCAGGAGGCTTTAGCACAGTACTCTGAAGCATTTGACTTAATTAAAGATGACCCCAAACATGATCTACAGCATTGGGTGTCGCCTACAGACTTGAGCCACGATGACACATTCTCCTTTGAAGGCTGTATGCAGTAAGTGAAGTGTGTCTAGAGAATAAGAATACGTTATGCATTCAATATTGATCTTGCATAGTCCCTAATCTGTTTGTGCATTGCTTCAAACATGGTTAAAAAGAAGCAGTTCTGTCGATATACAGTGGTGGCAAAAATGGTTTCATCTCTAGTATTTATCAGCTAAAAATGGTTGTATCTTTTGCTGTAGTGGTTCAGTAGGAAATATCAGTTTACTTTTCCAAACGTTAATTTTGCCATTAATTGTGATAATCCAGTAATGTTTGTGAGATTATCAACAGCCAGTGCTCCACACAGAGATCTGGTATCATCATACAGTCTGTCTAGAATGACCTTAAGAAACCAAACAAACTGAGACTAAATCCAGAAGAACTGTGGCAGCGCAAAAAATTTTTTTATAGAATTTTAGAACGCTCGAAAGTGATTCTAAAGCAAGTGAGAACCTGGCCAACTGGAGCCATATCTGCTCTTTACCAATGGTGATTCAATTAACTTTGAGGAGTACACAGCAACAGTGACCAGCTGCAGACAGCAGAGATGCAGCCTTAAAAACAACTATAGCCGAACTGTTCAGAGCCATCAGAGTGGTGAAGAGCTGGTATACTCAGAAAATCCACAGCCACTTTCAAGACAGTGTAGACCCAAGGCGCATGTGGCAGGGCAGTCAGGCGTTCACTAACTACAAGACAACTTCGCCTGTTTGTGACCGCGACGCCTCCCTCCCAGATGCGCTGAATGACTTCTACGCTTGGTTTGAAGCACAGAACAAGGTAGCTGTGAGGACGACCTCTCCCTCACCCACCTGTGAGTCGGTGTCATGTGTCGCATCATGGTCTTGTAGAAACTTTTTGTTTCACCAGTGAACAACAGCTTATCAACAGCTGTTTATGGTGTTACAACAATAAAGCTACTTGAACGTCTCCAAGATGCTTCAAGAAAACTACCTGTTCTATTGGACTCAATCTATATCAAACTCCTTGTGCATGCAAAATCTGACTAGATTCTTACAATTAATGGCGATGCATGTTTGGAAATGTAAACTGATAGTTCCTACAGATGCACAACAGCAAAAGATAGAAATAACTCATTTAAAACCATTTTTAGCTGGTGAAAATTCGTGTCCCAATAATTTTGGCCACCACTGTATGTATACCATTTGTCCATAAAGTTTTGTCTCTTATTGGTCTGTGTACATTGGGAACAGATTGGAGAGGAGGTGGACCCTCTGGCACCGGTTTATGAAGGAATACTCCTGTTTGGATGATTGGTTGCGATTGGCAGAGAAGTCAGCTGCTTCACCAAACACCGGCAATGTGCTGTATACCACAGCAAAAGAGGAACTGCAGAAATTTGAGGTGAAATGGCTACCATGCTTCTACTATTCCAACATTTTTACCTAAGGATACCTAACCACAAAAATGAAATGCTTAGTGTTAGCATTGTGTATTTGGTAAAACCTGGCAAGTTTTTTACGTAGTCTGCAGCGAGGCGCACAGCCCAACAAATGCAAACATTAATATAAAAGCTTAAACATGCAATGAAACCAAATGTAATACTAGCACATTTATCAACAGCTCTACTTGGATGATTCTAACCAAACATATGTGCAGGTCCTATATAGGTTTTCGATTGTGTGTTTATAAGACAATTTCTGTAATTCTCTCCAGAGTCTGCGTACTGAAGCTAGGCTACACTTGCCCCAGCTGGACAGTTTAAGCCAGACATGTCACATTCTGTTGAGGCTGTTCAGGGACTCTATGAAAACAAGATTGATAGAAATGACCAAAAATTGTGGTCAGCGCTGGGACCAGCTCAGCACTACTTTGGACACCGTGTGCCGTCGGTTGAAGGTACGTCAGACTCTAATGCAGAGAGATGGCTGCACAATTCTATATGTACCATTAAATGAATCATAAAAGACAATATTTAAGAACTACCGGTATTCAACTTAATTTTCTGATATCTGTCCTTTATCTGGTCTGTCTAATGTTTTAGTTTACACTCTAAATGCTGATGGCCTTAGCTAATTCCTTTCCCTTTAGTAGTTGAAATAAACTAATATACAGTCATAGTCCTACAGTACTTTTTATTTGTTTTATATAGCACTTTGTGGTTCAGCGGGAAGACTTTGAGAGGCAACAAGAGGGAATGTCTGTATGGCTGGCTGACATGGATCTAAAGCTGACTGAGGTGGAGCATTTTTCTGAATTGGACACCTGTGCCAAAATGCGTCAACTTCAGGTATACGTAAATTTTGAATCAAATGGCCCTTATTCATCAGTCAAATAGAAATTAGTACAGGTTTATCTGTTTAAATTAACAATGTTTTAGCAAATTCATGTGACATCAAAACAAGTAGTGATTACAATTAATACATTTTAGCTGACAGGAATTTGTCTAAGCATGACCATGTATTCAAATGTGATGTATAACAAAAGGAAAGTATTCAGCAAGCTATAGTTATATGGGGAAATAACACAATTCAGTGCAGCTGTTAGAGCTACTTTGAATCTGAGGTTGCTAAAAGTGCAAATGTTCTTTTTACTTTAAGCACGTTTCAGGTCAGGAAAGGTTGGTGCAATGTGTTTTTTTTTTTTTTTTTTTTTTTGGTAAGCTTTGATTTTAGTAAACATTGTTATAATGGGTCTTGTCATATATCTTCACAACACTGTATGAACGTCCCTCTGTTTACTTATCAGGGTTTCCAGGAGGCAGTGGCTGAAAGTGCAGGTCGGCTAAATGCTCTGCTCCATCAAGGGGAAGAGCTGATCCAAAGAAGTGAGCCAGCTGATGCCCAGGTGATAGAGAGCCAACTACAGGATCTGCTCCTATACTGTGCTCGTGTCTTTCAGGGCCTGGGTCAACTTCACACACGTCTTCTTAGCATGCGGCTGGTATGCATTACTACGCTGCTGTTCCGTATACACACATTTACTAAATTGAATTGAAATTCAACCCAAATGTATTTTCTAACATTGAGTTATGGCTTGCCTCTTAAGCCAGTACTTGAATGTAAAGATCAAATCAATTTAGTCTTTACAAGGCTCAGCATTTCAGTTATGCTGCCTCATGTTGCATATTACAACAAATGATCTCTCTTTAAAAAAAAAAAAAAAAATGGTCCCAAGATCCCAAGAAAATGATTTTAACTGGCCCTGTAATTTTCCAAATATGTAATGTGCCACAATTATATAATAATAAAACTCAGGGTACAAATTAATGGATAGTTTGAATAGTTGCCTTGTAGCCAAGTATGCCGTGTACAATGCATGTACTGTCTATGTGAAACGGTTCTCTGTGTTCTCTTGCTAAAAATGTACTGCATTGATGCTCACTTTACAACAAGCATGTAAAGGTTATGGCGTCAACACCGGACATCCAGTAATGAATCGGCAGTGTGTTTCCCACAGTTTTCCAGCTTTTGCGTGAGAGATTTAGTCTCCCAAATGGCCCAATAAATGGTGGTTATTTTAATACTTGAGTGAAACAATGAATCATAGCTATCTGTTATATATTTAGGAAAGAAAATGAGCATTGTCAGAGTGAGAGTTTTAAATTAAGTTATCAATCTTGTATAGTTTAATTAATCACCCTCCCGGTGTTTTCTCATGGTTAGTGAAGTGGGCCATCAGATCCAGTTGTATGAGAACATAATATGGTGACCTTTCCTAATAAAAAGGTAGTATCTAACTATTATTCTAACAATGAACAAAACATTGTGTGCTGGACATAGAAAGTGGGGAGATGGTGTGGGTCTAAAACCTGAATATTAGGGAGAACAACTTGTATGTAATATACAAGTTTTAAGCAACGAGGGAATAGTTTTAAATGTAGTACTTTTTAATATATACGTATGACCATGTCATAGGTTTCTTAAGAAAAATCTTTAACCTCTAAAATGGTGGTTTGAAAGTGTTTTTGTGGTAGAAAATAAGGGTGTTGTGTGTGTGTGGCTCTCTCTCTTTTTGTAGGTGTTTGAAGAGGACTGGGTTCTGTGTCCAGACTCTGGCTGTCCCTCTGAGACATTATTAGAGGAGGAAGCTATTCGAGACTACAGTCTTGCACCATCAGCCCAGAGTATCCACTCTCAGGTTTGCCCAGACCAGCCGGTCTTAGAATGGGACCCCTCAGTGGACATTGGAGGCTCCAACACCCATGCAGAGGCAGATTCTTCATTTCTTAGTGCTGATGCAGGTGGATATTGAGCTTTAGAATACACAAGGACTGAGAATAAATGTCCAATTTGTTTGTTGTACCATAACATAATCCCCATACAGGATTTATTTTTATAATGATATAAATCTTTATATAGGGGTTAACAGCAAAGAGGAGCACCTTAACCAGGAGTGTTGGAAAAGGAGAGCTTACCAGAGAGCTGCCGAATCATGTCCATCTACTGCTACGAAATGTATACAACAAAGGGTGAGCCTCCAACTGCTGTTTAACTAGCTTTTAGTCAGTGACCTTACATAAGCTTTATGGAGTATTTTAGAGAGTATTTTTCATGAGGCAACGAATACAATTTGCATATTGAAGATACCTGGGTATGAGATGAAAATGGATCTTTGTCTTGTCTGTCTTTGTTGTAACCTGGAAAATGTTTATTATTTATTATGCTTGTTTGTATATTCAGATATGATGTAGTAATCAATTAGTCTAGAAAACTAGATTTTTCCGTTTACTAACTTTAGTATTCACATAGAGTCCTGTTTTTATAGAAATTTAAAAAAACAAGATGTGTGAATGCATATTTATGCCAGAACAATTTAAACAAGTGTGACCAATTCTTGTTCTCTTTTTCAGATCACTGAATGTAGTTTAGATAGTATGGTTCTACCTCTGACCCCTGTGCCAGGTAAAGCATTGCACTCAAATCGATCCTGCCATTTTGTCTACAGATATGTGCTGCTTTCATTCTGGCCTTAACCCAAACAGCTAACAAACGTGGTTTAGCTGTATTCAATTGAAATCATCAAACCTGCAGATTTAATCCTTGTTTTGTCTTCCCATCAGCCGTGCAACATTTGTCCTTCCGATTTAGCTATTTATCCATCTGTCTGATTTAGCCGTTTATGAAGCATAAAATTATCACCAACTTCTGGGTTACACTGTACAATTTAATCAAAATGAAACCATAATTATAATATAACTTTTAAACCGGGCCAAATTTGGCCCAAAGTACAAGACGTTAAAGCAAACTATATATTGTGACTTGGTCTGAAGATTGGCTACTTCCACAGTATGTTTAAAAAAAACGTGCTGTTTGTTTGTCTTAGTGGACACTGATAGTCCACCATATGCTACATTTTGGAAGACGTCCACCCCAGACTCTAACTCCCCTCAGCCTATCACGTTTAAAAGTGACCGCGTCAGTGCCTGGCTGGTCCAGACACCCCGGCTGTGCTCTAGAGCTGTGCAGACAGAGCTACCACCGCAGGTATTATTCACAAATTCAGAACAGAATCTTTAGTACCATAATCATGTAAACAGAAACAATTAAGTTAACTTGATTTACTGAAATGTTTCACAGTTTGTGGCAGATTAGTCAAAGTCTATCTACCGTATACACAAACTAAACAGAACCGTAACATCAGGATAAATTCGGCTGTGTTAAATTAAATGGAAACTGAAGGATATTAGATCATGTTTATGCTGACAATAGCAGAAATTTGTATGGCATAAATAGGACATGTTGTGGCTTTGCTTCATTGTTAAATCAATTAACGAATAATTACCCTAAACGGGCATATTTTTTACATTTACAGTTTTGTGAATGATTGATTAAACACTAAAAGCAGTAAAAATGTTCCCACACTGCTGTCAGTTGTAGATGTCTTGATTTTTAAAAGCTAATTTTAGAAACTAATACCAATGTGCACCAGTGCAAACGCACAAGATTAGTTGATGCCTGAGGCAGCAATTTTACTGTTTGAACTTGAACTTGCCCTTACCACAAAAGTAATGAAACAACAAAAAATGTGTCCATCATTTGGTCCCTTTAATATTGACCAATTTTTTAAGGTTTCTGAAGTGGTCAAGTGTTTTTGACCACTTGAGATTAAAATGACCTCACCCTGGGATATTCCCCTTTTAAACGCCCCTGCATGGGCTTCATCACTTTAGAATTATCTGGTTATATAGTGTCTGTGGTGTGCTGCAGATTGCAGTTTAGCTGTAAATTCGTATGGAGAATTGTCCTTAAATCACATTATCGTAAGGCATACAGCCATATTACTTCAGCACTACTTCAGTCTGTGCGTTATTAGGGTCTCTTCTTCCTTGTTTTTATCCATGTTAATGTACGATTTCTCATACGTTTGCCAGTAACGCCTTAACCTACCTATTACTTGATCATATGAGGTGGAAGCCATGTTTTAGTAGAACCATGAAAATAAATAAGGGATCAAAATAGTTTTTCAATCCCTTAGCAGCCTGAAAGAAACTAGAATTTTATTACATTTGCTGAAAGACTGGGTTGGAGAGATTCCTGGGAGCAAGAATTTGTTGTGCTGATGCAAAGGCTTGGTGCTTGCTGAAGCCTTAAAAGAACTACAGTGAGTAGGAAGCCAAATCTATTTCAAAGCAACTCTAATAATTTCTTCTGTGTTGGCAGTTAATTGGCTGCCTTACATGACTGGAAAGGAGAGCTGTGCCACTAACTGGCTCCTTAAATGCTGTTTTAATTAAGAGCAAACAACAAATATCAATGCGGCAAAACATTAGTCAGTAAGGAAACTGTGTGCTGTTTTTTTTTTTTTTGTCGGGGCAAGGAGAAAAGAAAAAGAGAGGTTCTTTTCTTTTGGGTGCAAAGAGATGCTATCACATGCAATGCAGTTCTGTGTCCATGTTTACAGCAGTGTTCAGGCTTTTATTCATCAACATCCATGCAGGAGCATCAGATGAAGGAGGTGAGGGAAGCTGACTATCTGGAAAATGTGCTTCTCAAGAGGCACTCCTGCTCACCCCATGCTAATAACATGTGTTCTGCCAAGTCATGTGATCTTCAGTCTCACTCTGCCAAACGTTACCCAAGCCCACAGGTGCATTTTTAGTTTTGTTTTTTTTGCGCTCTCTTGCTCTCACACACACACACTCATGCACATCTGACCACACCCCTTGCACAGGTTGTTTATCTCCTCCTTTACTGAACCTGATGACCTCATTCTCCCAGAGTGCAATAACTCTGTAGGTCAATGTTGATTACTTCAGGCCTTTTTGCACTTTGAAATTAAATCTGGAGTTAGTGGAGTGTAACGGAGTTGCCTTTTTTTTTTATCAAGGCTGTTGATTTTATGTATTTTGCACCTCTAAACCTGCTGTATATAATTGCGCTCATAATGTTGTCTGATTGCAAATTGCTCATAAACAGCCGAGCCCCTGTGGGGTTACTTGGCAATCTTGTCACTGATTTTCACCAGTTGCCATCTTCTCATTATAATCTTGTCTGTCACTTCCACTAGTGTTTGAAGGAGAGACTGAAAGCCAGAGATTCAGTGAAGGACAGCAACTGCACTACGACACATTGGTGAATATTTTAGCTTCTGAATCTTAATGTGATCTTTAATTCACTGTTTAATTTGTGTGTGTGGGTGACCACACATATACTGTACAAGTCACCTTTCAAAAGCAGAAATATAGCTTTTGATCATTTTTTTAAATACGTTTTAATAATTTGACACAGTGGTATCCTTGTAAGTAAATCTGGTTATCTTAAAAATTCATTTTAACTTCAGGTTAACATAATAACCTTTACTAGTTTTAGCGTGGACCAGATCAGTACAAATTAGTAACAAACCCAACTATTTAGATTTTTTTTCTATTATTTGTCTATATGCTAAATTCATGGAGGCTCTAAATTGTTTCTAAAGCTGCCAAACTTGATGTATTATCAAAATGGACTGATTATTTTGTAAATGGTCTCCTCTTGACGTGAACCAAAAGGATATGGTATCAATTGCTAGCTACTTTATTGTTTTTGTAATAGAGTTAATGTAATCCACAGCTTTTTTTTGTCTCGACCTTTCTCTGTACAGTGCCCACAGTGAACAGCATCACTGGTCAGTAAGTCTCTTAAAGCTGTTGGTCCTGATGTTCCCAGCTCTTCTCTGCATTCTGCTAGCCCTATTTGTGGTTCTGTTCATTTGGTCCACCTTAGTGCTCAAAGAAAACCAATGTTACCGCTCCAACTCCCTGGCACATTCATTTCACCTTGCCTTATGCTATGTCAACGGACCACCTCCAACCTGAGGACTGCCAAAACACAAGGGATACCCTAAACTCTTGTATTTCAGAAATATTAAAACTGATCACTAGGAAAAAAAAGTCTACAGACATGACAACCATCAGTTCTGGACCAAACTGCACAGTTTGGGGGAAAGGGTTCAGGTAAATTTGTAAACACATTAGACATGGTACATTTTCCTGATAATGATTTAAGCCTAGAGTCGTATACAGCACTGCCATTTCATACACTAAGCTAGATTGTATTTATTACTGTTTTTAGAAGATGAATGAATAAATAAAGTATGTTAATTTGTTGTTTGTGATCAACTTGTTGGTAGGACTACTGTCTCCAGAACAGCCTTAGTATAAAGGGTGAGTTTTAGTTGTCATGCAAAACCCCTTGTATCCAGGTCACTCGACTTGCCTTTTGTTTACCTTCAGAAACTGTTCAATTCCTGGCTCTGTTATTTTGGTATATTTATGGCATGAGACTTTCAAACATCCACCTTAAAAGCTTCGTAACAGGCTATAAAGTATAATACACCTCTACCACAGACTCCTAGGCAGGACTTTCTCTTGTAGATCAAATACGTGAGAAAGTGAAGCAAAGCTTATGAGCTTTTGCGTGTATCCAATCCTAATTGGAACTGAAGAGCTTTTCGGAAAGAGATTTCCAAAAAAGACAATTATCACATTGGCTTGTCTGTGTAAACAAAAAGCTTAAGGCAATTGGTACAGTATGAATTAGACTAACAACCTTGAACCACATCGAAATCTTGTACCACAGTATAAAAATGTGATGGAGTTTTCTGTGGTAAACTTTATACTTCATTATGATAAGTGCTTTACCAAAGCATGGTGGATGTGGATGCTTTGAATGAGTGTGCGCTATAGCTGGGGGAAAAGGAATTATCTTAAACACATTCTTTTATCTAGACCTGGGGTAATTTATAGTTGGCCTTTAACGTCACAGCAATCCATTAGTTATAGCTGAGATGAAAGAATGTGTGGATATTATATATTCACAGTACTGTAGAGAGTGAAATCCAGAGTGGGCATGTCAGTGATTAGATTGACTGCTCTGCAAATAATACTGTATTGAAGCACAAAATAGTTTTGTTGAATTATACAGTTGAAGATTTCCTTAAATGACAAAGAAAATTGCTTTCTTTCCCCATAGAAAAATATATGATTTATCCAAAGTGGAATGTTCAGTAATGCAGTTGTAAGTAACTACAATAATTGCTGCATCTCTACCCTTTATGTAACCAAAATTAGTTCAGAAACCCATGCGGCTACTTATTGCTCCAGTAAACATTAGAAACTGATTGGGTGAATCAGAAAATTAGACCATAACTCGATTTAAGGTTGGTTAATATGGCTTCATATAAGATCTCTGTTTCTCGGCATTTCTGGGTTTGAGACATTTTTACAAGTACAATAAAATGACCATGAACGTTCTAGGTTCAAAATGTTCTGGTTTAAAATTTAATAAACAAGAAATGTAATTATCAGTAACAAAATGCCAAACTGTAAGAACAAATGCAAAACTTTGTTGTAGAACAAGTCTTATTTGAATTCTTCAGCATCTGCCAGCATCAGTGGTTTGAGGCACTAAATAAAGTTAAAGTTCTAAAGTTCAGTTTATTGGCCACATGCACATCATACAGTACAACATAGTGATATATCCCGCATATCCCAGCATAGAAATTTGAACGCTGGGGTCGGAGCGCTAGGAGCGCTCACAAACATAATGAGATATGATATGATACATGATGATAATCGACAAAATGGATCACCATTGGTTGGGACCTTGGCTCTGTACTACACGCTGCTCTGCAGGCAGCACAACAACAACAGTGATCAGGAATGACAGCCTGTGCACATAAAGAGATTATGCAGAAATCCCTTGGACAGCATCCCTTTAGGATGGCAAATATTTGAATCGGTGTAACAGCTGCAACTCAGCGTTACAGTGTCGCAGTTAACCCTTCACAGCTCAGGGACTGTATAGCAGGTCAATGAGTCATACAGACTGTCCAAGTCATAAACAGCACTACTATAAAATATAATCATTTTAAAAGCAAATACCTGGCCAGGCCCACTTAGAGTTGCTAAACCAGCAGCAGGCAGTGGGCCACACCTATTCATGGTCACAGCTTACTAAAGCTGAACGGATACATATCATCTCAGTAAATGCCAGTTAAGCAGAGTTGCTTCTGGAAAGACTTGGGGTAGTCTCCTCTGTTTAAAGTTAAAGTTGAGTTTATTGGTCACGTGCACATCATTTTAAATGTATGGGCTAAACAAGTGCTAATATAAAGGCAGAACTGAACATACGAATCCCATTTATTATAGCAAGTGTTGGTCAGGCATGAACTGGGTGAGAATGAAGTATTCTAGTGCCAGCTATTTCACATAGTGAGGCAGAAACGTAATTACACAGTTTAATGTCCCATGGAAGTGCCATTACCTAAATGACTCTTCAAAAAAGAAGAGTGCATTTCAACAATGACTGTTTTCCATCTAAATGCTGATGATTGCCTCAAATCAGAGATAGAACACATACGTGTGCTCCGATGGAGTAAGCAGTATTTAATTCCACGACTCCAAGCTCAGCTTCATTTCCTGTCCTGATTCATGTGAATGGATCTTGTGAGACTGTTTCAAGCTGGCAGCACCACAGCAGAGGGCTTTAGCCCTTTCTTCCCTTAAACCTGTCTGTGCTGCTACATGATGCAAGCTTCTCTCATACACCTCTAATGTAGGGGCCAGTGCTTAGCTACTGCAGCCCAATCTTCTCTACCTTGAGCATAGGGTGTACATTCTCATGTCAACGGCTTCTTAAAATAAGACATCTTGCAACAGATGAGAGTAAAAGAAATGGACTTGACAGGCTATGTAGTGAGCTTGACACAGCCTTTAGTTGAGCCTGTCATAGCAGCAGCACCCAACCCCCACTTCACCCCACCACTTTCACATAAACACTGCCACCATGCATTAATAAGACACACAGGCCCTTCCCGCCATTGCTAGTCATTCATAACACCAGTGGCCACTCTCCATGTTGGTTCCACAGCCAACCGCTAATCATACAAGAAATTATGAGACACGTGTTTACAGACCCTGTACAGGCTAACCAGCTTTCATAACGGTGGTATCTGTGTTTACTAAAAACCATTTATTGCTGTTTATAGGTACATAACAAGAGAAATGTCTGTCTGTTCAAACTAAGCAGTATACACTGACCATGACTTCCAAATGACATTGAATTCATAATTGTCAAAACATAATGCACATTCTAATAATATAAATAAAATAAAAAAAATTTAAAGCTTGCTGCAATTTATCTTAACCTTATTTGGCAGGTAATAATATGGCTGAGAATTATGACTAGTTAACCACAATTCTGTTGTTTTAATCACATCAACAAGCACCATCTCTGAATCAATATAGGCACTTGATGAAACTGAGCAATTATATAGAATCAGGCAAATGTCATGAATTAAATAATTGCGGCAGGATTAGCAGTCTTCCAAAAGGATGTGCATCTAACGTTGTCATTTCTGTCATCACTCTGACACAAGATGTCTGACCTAAAAGCAGAGGAAACACAGTATCAACAGAATCTTCAACTATGAAATAAAAGCTCAATGCATGAGCACATTTTCTTATGATGAATTAAATATTACTGAAACAGCAAAGCACATTTTATTCTGTCGAGAGGGCAAACTATGACTCATTAAAATGGAGACAAATCCGATGTTGGCATTCACACTAAATTCATTCATTTATTGTCTAGCGCTTATCCTGTTCATGGTCAGTGGGACACTGCAGCCTATCCCAGCTAACTTAGGGTGTGAGGCAGTGTACACCCTGGACAATCGGCAGTTAATCTCAAGGCAAAGACTTAGAGACTTATGCCCAATCATTTGTTTGGAGACGGGAGGAAACCGGAGTACCCAGGGGAAAACCTGTGCAAGAACGGGGAGAACATGAAAACTCCACAAAGACCCTGGGTGGGAATCGAACCCATGACCTTGCTGTGAGGCAAGAGTGCGAACCCCTTCACATTAAATGGTCTGTTTAATGTCTATTCTATACTTGGGTATGTAGCCGTCAGACGTGTGTGACGCATCAGTGACCATCATTTATTTTTTTAATACTGCCAGAATTTATTCTAGGTGAATTTTTATTTCCCTTTGAAAACATTACATGATCTAAGGTTTATGGATACATGAAATCACACCAACATGTGGGCTTCACCAAATTATCACGAAGGTTAAATATATTTTTTACAAATTACACACATATAGGATGCATTTAGAAATAAAAATGTGGCTGTGCACAGAGCAAGGTAATAAATTGATATGATACACATATACAGTATGATTTGCAATGGCCTAAAGTGAACGACTGACCTACCCTACCCTTAACTGACCTACCCAAAGTTCTGTCTCAAACTGAACACCTTCAGGAAGCACTGAGACACCAACTGCACCTAGACCTCCTCTTCCAACATTAGTGCTTAACCTCACTAATGCTCTTGTGGCTTAATGAGAAAATCCCTACAAAAGCTCAAAAATCTAGGAAGCTTTGTCAAAAGAGTGAAGGGTATTGCAGCGGGGAGTAAATAAGGAAGCACATATAAACTACAGTGAATTCTGTTATGGTAAACCTTCTTGCCATTAATAAACAAATTCTCTAACATATGAAATATTTCTGTAAGCTATGCGGTTTCAACAAATTGCATGTTCTGAAGAAATATTGTTTACCCAACTATGCCAAACTCGACTAAGATTAAAATGATGATTGATTTGGTGATTTAAAAATAGTTATAGTATATTTTCTAAAAATAAGTATGAACACATCAAGCGTGATTCCCAGTAGAATACCAACACCAGAAGATAATTAACATTGGCTAAACTAATGTAATGCTCATTTTCCTACAGCATATATATATGAAATCACCCTTTAAGAGTTTAAGAAATGATTTTCATCCTTAAAAACACCAAGATATATAATATATTGTATTTAGCGTTAGGGCATATATATATATATGCACATATAGATATGTTTCTCTTCACTGTAATGCTTTAGCAATACTGTACACGTATATGGTCATGCTAATAAAGCTTATTGAATTGAATTGAATTGAATTGATAGGTAGATAGATAGATACACGCACACACACACACACACACACACACACACACACACATATAGCCTTAGGATCTACATCACCTAATAATCTCAGACGCTAAATCAGACCTTAGGTGTAAGACGTAGCCATATATCCGTGTAAAGTTAGATGTGGTTCCAGTGATGAATAAACAGCTGCTGAACAAGCAAGGCAGTAACTATATAGTATAGTCGTTAAAAAGGTAAAACTGTTTGAGTTTGCCATCCCTTACCCAAATTATAGCTAATTTTAATAAGCGTATTTTTCCCCCTCTCTAAAACAGAATCACTTCTAAACGAGACAGACAGGCTCAGATAGGAGTTAAACAATCTTAGTTTCAAACGGGTGCGTTTGAATAGGGTGTGTGTCGGGGTGGGGGTGTACTAGTTGCTAGGGGTAACGGGGGTGCGGTTGCGTGTGTGTGTGTGTGTGTGTGTGTGTGTGTGTGTGTGTGTGTGTGTGTGTGTGACGCCAACGCGACCCTCGAGTCCCCGCGCGATTGTCTACACGAGGGTTGGTTGGTTGGTGTAGTAGCGCGGGGAGGATGCGAGCGGGGATTTAGTTTCTCTGGCTTTTCCAGACTGCAGCAGATTATTCTCTTTCACCAACACCCAACAACGGATTTACCTTCCCAAAACAAGGTGAGCTAAACAATTACATCAAGTAGTCATTAAGTTTTGTTTATTCAAATGTTCAGAAAACAGTTATAACTCATAACACAGTCAATTTTTTTTTAAACGGCGGGAGTCTGTCTCTTTCTGCAGCTCGCGCCTGATGACTTAGATAAAAACATGCGCATGTGCGCGTTTCTTTATTTTGCCCATACACAGTTCCCATGCTGGTTATTTGTTTATTTATTTAGGCAACGGAAAATGTACAGACAAGCATTTCGGTGGGATAGAAATGATAACACCAACCATAAACGTGTTGTTTTGAATCCATCGTTGTTAGAATATTGCGAAATCTGTATTCGTGTTCTTGTTAAATTGTATCCAAATCAAGCACCTGTTTATGGCTTTGTTTGCTGCTGCAGACGGCATCATTCATTTGGCCAACTTCGCCACGCGCGCCAGACTGTCTTCTTGCACATTATATTAGAGTCAATCAAGTGTGACTGACTGAAAAAGGGCCGCCGCGTTCGATAAGCTAAAAAAAATTGCAAACCATTTTTTAAAGGAAAACATTCACAAACAGTGTTTGATCAGCCATCGCATATATTTATATATTTCTACAACCTAGCCTCCACCTGTGCCTTAACATGACGTTACAACAGTCTAGGCTGGTGACGTGTGTGTGTGTGCGTTGATTTGCTGTTGTTTTCCCCCGCATATGCAACAGAGAAGTTACATGTAAACATTACAATATTCCGCTGTATTTTAGCGCATATTATTCTCGAGTGCCTTTTTTTTAATGGATCTTTTTTTTTTTGACACTGCGACTTCGCATCAGTCCATTGTTCGAAATGATTCGCAGAGAAGCATGACTCATTGTCTGTTGGTGACGTTTTGACGAAGTTGCTGGTTTACGTCATCAGTTTAAACGCTATAAGTAGTCTATTTGGGTATTTGTATTAAATGGCAAGGGTTTAAACCCAAGGGGGTTGGGAATTACATTAGCATTGCAAATAAGCTTTTGAAAAGCACGGACACCTGCTGTCGCGAACATTTGCATTGCCCTCCCTCCACCCCCCACAGACAGACACACACACACACACACACACACACACACACACTTCTGCAATGAGGTAAGAGTCTACAGTTGAGCTCAAATCGAGGGAGCTTCGGCAGACGCCCTCTCTCCCTGCTCTCTTTATCATAACAAAGGCAATGGGCCAAAATGGCCTGTTGATGAAAAGAGAGAACAAAACCGCCCAGGTTTAATTGTCCGTGTGTTAGTTGGATGGAAAAGAGTGGACTAGGACGACGATACACATACAGTGGTATGTATAGTGATGGGGCAATAAAAATAAAATTGCAGCACGCACAAATGGCGACTTATATGACTCCAGGATCACAACTTCGATGGAAAAGCATTTACAGGCCAAGTCCATTATACCGTAGGGCTGTGTGATGAAAAAGACCTTGAAATTTACTTGAGCTCAAAAGAGACTCAATAAAGCTAAAATATTGGCTCATAAAGAAACCTCAGTGTACTTAGAAGAAGGAGCCTAGTGTTAAAGTCCACGCAATTTGACCCTGGCAGAAGAATTCATTAAATCAATAAAATTAAATAAAATTTGACACCTGATTTTCATGCCTTTATGGAACTCAAGACCCTCATAATGAACTGGACCACGTACAAATTTTCACCAGCTGAAGTCTAAAAAGTGCCTCCAAAAACCTTGTTGCAACAGTTCTTCCAACACAAACAGCTCATTGACATTTTTAAGTGAATTTTAAATGGTAGACGATTTTTAAATATCAGTCTGTTGGCTGACAGCCACAAAGGGGATGTTAGGGGAATCTTACAGTTTAGTGTTGTTTTGTTTATCAAACAATCAGCTCGATTAATCATTGCTGTATACCAAAAAAAAAATCACTGAATAGAATTTACCCTAAACCTATACTAAACCTTACTGACCTATAGGTGAGGAAACTTGCTGTAAGCCCTACAAACACATGATATATCTGCCGATACCATGAATATGAGACTGCTAATTTGTCATGAATTTCAGAATGGCTTTGCAAGACTCACTTTGGCTATAAACAAGAAAAGCATTTGAAATTGTCAGCATCTGTGATAGAATAGCAAATTTTGCTGTGCCAATTAATTTTATATACTCTCACTTTCCTCCCTTTAGATTTGAGACTTCTACACATGGAATAGGATGCAGGATTCCTCATTTCTTGTGGAAATGCTATCTAGCACAGCTGGTTTTCGATGAACTGTCTTCCATAAATAATTTAATAATTTAAAAAAAAAAGTGTTTAATTGAAAGAGGGAAAATAGCACTTTTTGATATGGCAGCAACAGAGGCAAACACGGAACCAGTCCAAGTGGATGCTGGGGAGACCATAGCTGAGGAGGAGCCTTCAAATGCAGAACCATCCCACGTGCCAACTGATGAAGCACAGCCTACCACCGAGGCACCTCAGACCACAGATCAATCAACAGATAAAGTCAAGCCACCCTCTGAGAAAATTTGGGACTCTTTCCTGAACAAAAGTGGACTTGGTAAAGTAATGGGAGGAAAGAAGAAAAAAGAGCATAGTACAGTAACTGAAGAGGTTCTTGCAGAAGACACAGATAAGGACTTAGCTACAAATGATCAAGGAGACAAAGCAGATTCTAAAGACCAGTCAACTAGTCAGCCAGCAAGTGAAGTAGTGATGGATGGCCAGGTTAATGAAAATGTATCAGACAATGAGGAGGCTATCCAAGAGCAGCAAGCACCCGGTGCCAAGCCAAAGCAGGGAGAAAAGTCCAGCGTACGCGATTTCATTCGCAAGCCTGTTGCCAAGATTTTTTCCCACAAAAGCACAGAGAAAAAAGAAGGCTCAGGAGAACTATCAAAAGATGGAAAGGTTCGGTCAAAATCTCTTGACCGACTGGAGGATGCTGATTCCAGCACAGCTGTAGTGGATCAAACTGAGGACCCACAATCACCAGGTGAGGCAGAGAAGCCAACCTCCCAACCTACAAAACCAATGAAACGATGGCATTCATTTAAGAAGCTTATGGCACATAAGAGTCAGAAGAAAAGCACAGATGAATCCAAGGACGCAGAAGGCACAGAGGGTGGAAGTGCAGATGCAGAAGGAGACACTGGGACATTGGACTCAACTACAAAATCAGAGCACACTGTGCAAAAAAGGTGGAAACTGAAGAGGTCATGGACTTTTCAAGGTCTAAAACGAGATCCATCAATGGTTGGAATCCACAAACCACAGGACAAAGACTCTTCCGATAATATCAAAGGTGACAATAATCCAGAGGCAGATCAGGGGGCCACACAAGTTACTGACGATGCAAAGGTATCAGGCGATGGAGAAACTCAAGAGAAGATCCCTGAAGATGGACATACAGAAAAAGACGCAACTGCAGCAGCAGCAGCAACTTCAACAACACATACAAAAGTTGCAGACCAGCATGGAAATGATATGTGGACCTCATTTAAAAAGAGAGTAATTTCCAAGTCTAAGAAAGCAGCCGACGCTGGTGTAGAAGAGGAAGAGCCAACAAGTGAACAGGAACAGACCGAAGAACCACAGGCGAGTAAAGACTCAGGAAAAACTGCCAAGTCAAAAAGGACACACTTCAACCGTGCTGTCTCGATCAAGAATTTCATACTCCGTAAGGGGAAAAGTACCAGCATGGATATGGGGGATGGCTCAGCAGTACAGAGAGAGAATAAAGTGGAATCTAAAGAAACGGATGGCTCCGCAGACACAACGGTTGCAACTGAACTCCCAGAGGGTGGAACAGAGGACCAGGCTGCCACACCAAGTGAGAGCAACAACGGCACCCAGATATTAGATGAGCACAAAAGTTCTGATGGAAAGGATAAGTCCCTTCCAAGCATACCATCTGGTGAGCAGTCAGACACACCTCGTTTATTACCAGAGGAGGGAGACCAGACATTACCAAATGTGGATCTCAAGGCAAACGGTGAGAACGGATATTTAGGTTCTGCAGCAGAAGACACCATAGCACATAATGAACTCGCTGTAAAGGCCGATGCTGTAACGGATGAAGAGGCAATCCAGGAGGACACCAACTCTAGTGACAAAACGTGTGGGAAGGATGAAAAGATTCTAAATCAAGGCGGAAACTGTGGTAGTGAAAACGCAGTTGCTGAAAGCGGTGAGTTTGAAGCAGCAATTGACTCCACTGACAAAGTGACACATGGGAAGAGAGAGTCTATAGTAGGTGTAGGCGTAGATCCTAGCAATGAGTTTGAGACTGGGGTTGGTTACAATCCTGACCCTGATGGAGGGTCCTTTTCTGTGTCAACAAAAAACAATGCTGAGCCAGATGACCAAGAAGAGACAATGAAGAGGATGTTTTATCAGGCTGCAACTTCCATTGTTCAAACTATTTTACTAGCAGCCACTGAGCAGTTAGTTAATGAGAAGGATTTCCTGGACAGGAAATTGTACAAATATTGACGTTGGTTACAGTCACTGAACAGTCAACAAATACTTAGATACTATTTGTATTTATTCTGGTAGTTTGTAATAGAGTACTCCTTAATGTGTAATTGTTCTTGCATCCTGGTCAAATTCAGATGCTAACCTGTAATACCCCAATCCGTCCTTCCCCTTTTTATGCTGCCTTGTGTCAATTTATTGGTGAAATTTAACAGTTTTAGATTCCTGTCTTTACAACACTGTGATGCTAAGATGTCTAATACAAAAAGTGTATGTGTATAGATTATAAAGTAGGTGCAAATTTAAAACAAATTCTGTACTGAAATATCTAAATATATTGTAATATATTTCATCTCTTCTGTTATCATTCACCAGAACAAATGGCGGGAAACATGTGAGGCCAAACAAAGAGGATTAGATCTCCATGGGATTCATTCAACGTGGAGCTTTGCCCCTACCCCTCCCCAAAACAGAAGTAATCACAATTGTCACAATTCACCATGGTGAGAAATGCAATCCATATAGCTAAAAAAACTTGAAAAGCAATAAATCAGTCATGAATCAGCACATTCCATTAGTCAATGTTTTGCTTGTCTTCTAGTAAGATTTTATATTAGCCAAAATGACATTTGAATTGGTAAGATAAGTAATCACATATTATGTAATCATAAAGATTGTTAGTTTTATATTAATTGCCATTCTGTCTTTGTAGATTTCACTAGGAATGTCAATGTGATACACATTTCCGATAACTCCAGACTGCCCCATTGTGGATTCGATATGAAATGTGCTCTAATCTCTGTGCTTGTTTTCAGACTATATTGTGTACATGAATAAATCACCATAAAACCATTTGGCACTCTTTGGGTCTCTTATTCTCTCTTTTTCCATAAAAATATATCCATAAGATTGTTACAAATAGTTAATTTTTGGTTATGAATATCCTTAAATCTAAGATTTTCTAAAACAAGTTCGACATATTTCATGTTTAGTGGTAAATTTGATAAGAAATGTAATTGTTTATAAAGTATAATCCTTTATTAAATACAGTATCTATGAATATAAAAGTTATTCATGGAAGAAATTCTCGTATTTATGGTTTGGTGCGCCATCTAGCGGCAAGTGTAATGTTTCTTTAAAATGCAATTTCCGGTAGTCACGTAAATCATGCGAGTTTCATGTTCGTCACCTTTAACCTCACAAAAGCATAGTTTGTACTTGTTTATTTGATTTACGTTGGGGTTCATTATGCCTGTAAATAAAGGCGAACTGTTGTGGTTTAAGTATTATTAAAATATCATCGGACAGTGAAACCAGCAGGTGCTTCTCGTTAGGGGCTATTAGTCCAGTTAAGAAGTCTTAATGCCACAACTTACAAGAAGCATCCTTTATAACGGTGTTCTTCCAAAGTTGTGGTAACCGTTAAAAAAAAAACATCCATACATCCCTTTGGACAAATACTGTACCTAAATATATTTTTATTATTATAAAAAGTGTAGTTTGTGGTGGCTGTATGAGTCTAAAAGTTAAAACTTACAAAGGGTCATAAATAAGAACCAGCCTGCATACAGCAGAATCATAACTAATTGTTAAGAAGGGGAACCTAAAAAACCCAAATACTACATAGACAAATACCCGACTGATGCCTAATCATCGAAAAGTAAAAAAAAAAAAATGCATAAAATTTGACAGCAAAAACAATGAAATTCATTTTAGCTGCCGATGCGTTGCTATACTGTAAAGTCTTAGACCCCACAAAAGGCGCTTTTTTTGATCGGACGTAACTATTTAAAATACAAATATAATGCAGATTAAAAAAAACAACAACAACAAATCAGTTAATGAGTACAACACAGCATTTTAAACCAAAGGGATACATTCTTTAAAGGCAGCTCAATTTTTCTTCTTTTTTTCCTTAAATGAAGCAACCTAAAGCCACGTCTACTTATATACTTCTGTTATTCTCCGAGACCCCCAGTGCAATGTGTCCGTTATATATAATTCACAGAAAATTAAACACTTTAAAGACAAAAAGCAAGCTCAGACAGAGGACAAAAGAGTTCAGAGGACACTAATAGAATCAGAAATAAAAGTATAGTAAGCAGAGCCATTTTGTTGCATTTGTTCTGTGTGATACAGTAGCACTTATTGTGGAAAGGAAATTAATCTTAAGCAGTATAAAGTAGTGGATTTTAATAACATTTTGTATTTCACATGTAAACGACCGTCGAATATGATTACAGTTTGGGTTAAAGAAGCCAATACCTTCCCAGTGAAATAAATACAAACAAGCAAGAAGCTCAAAATAATAATTGTTGATCAATTTGATACCTTCATTATTCACATCCCACATATTTACAAACCTCACAGAAATGAAGATAAAATTACTGTTTAGTCACAGACACTCAATATTTACAACACATAGCGTATTTTTATTCCATTTTTGACATCTCAAACTTTGTTGTCATGATTTCCTGAAGGAAAAACAAAAACAGTTACTACCCAAAAGACAAATAATATTTAATTGGACATCACCTAAAAAAATATACAAACTATATAAAATGATATTTCCACAATCTTGCATAACTGCACTAGAATTGCGTTTATTAGCACTGCATAGTTATTTATTTCTAAAAAAGCTGTTATTACTCAAGCAAATGCACGGAAGCCTTAGTGCAATCACTGTTTTTGACAAAAAGGAAATGACAGAAGATAAGATTAAGTGGTGCGATGTGGCTGGCTGATCGCTTTATGCTCTCTGTTAGGAAAGCAAAGTTCGCCTACATATGGCCTGACGTTGTATTACACAGTTAAAATAAAGTACTGTATTCCTAAGACCTAATTCAAAGAAACTGTATTTTCTTTAAAATAATAGTCACACCAACAATTAAGTACATACCTCATCTGAGTCCAGCAGAGGGGGCAGTGCACTGCACGTCAAAAAAAAATCAAATAAAAATAAATAAAAAAAAGGTACAAGATATTTTAAAGATACTATGAAATGATATCAGAAAGCTATGTGGTGCATAAAATCAATGCATTATTACTTTCACATAAACATCTTGATATGCCTTGATTCATATATTAACATAAGACTTACACGTCAGCCATTGAAGAGGGGATGTTTTCCTCAACCCACTTCAACGCCTCATCCTGAATAAAACCACATTATTACCATTAACTCAAATAACTATATAGAATATCCCCAGCTCTAATGTGCGAGTTTGGGGCGTTCTAGCAAACAGAAAGACTCTTACCACTTTACTATTCTTTGTACTTCCATTGATCTCTGATGTAATGCCTCTCATTTTTACACCTTCTGTTTAAAGAAAAAGTTTAAAAAGAATAAGAAAAAAAAAAAAAAACCACTAAAGAAAAACAACCTGCTTGTTGTGGCAAACATGCATGCGAATCCAGTTTGATTTTAAAATTTAGCTAGGCAATAACAACAACCAGCATGCTGAAGAGATGTTTTATGTTATAAGGAATGGCAGGAGGATACACCGTTATTTACCAAAGGCTTCGTTCACTAGTTGCTCCGCTTCCTCCTCATCACTAACCTCATCCACCAGTGGACTAAAAGCATACCTGAGAAATTAAGAAAAAACCCTCATAACTCAATGCCTTCATTTCCTTGTCATCAAAAGGCCATACCATGTACTCAACTTTGCACATCAGTGTCTTGATCGTCAAGAAGTTTTAATAGAAATAAACCTCCATTTATGTTTAGAAACACAAAAAGAACAGACTGTTTTCTGTCTTAAAGATTTTCCAATTTGTCCGGGTAGAAATGACCATAAGTGGTTTTCAGATAGAAGCCATGAAATCCTAGTCAAGCACATCACCCTTTAACAACTTGAGTTAAAGGCCTGAAATGAAAGGCCCACCTAGTCTCATGCAAATTCATGTTAACATAAATACCTAAAATCATATCATTATAATCACAAATTATTAAATATAAGCTGGGGTGAGGACAAAGCTCTTTCATATAAACAGTAGTCAGTTACAGCACAGTAATTTCATAGCGGTCCATTAAGGTAGTATAACTTAAAATTCCTCAAGTAACATTAAAGCATGTACAAAAAGGAGGTTTTATAACATTTGACCACATTCTTTTCAGATAATGTAATGCCTTGGCTAATTAGCACATTTAATAGCGTAATAGAATGAAACAATCATTAATCATGTTATTTGCAATAAGCAACCAAGAAGCTTTAAAGAACTTTACCGTTGATTGTTGGCAGATGGCCTCCACAAGAACATTATGACAAGCAAGATAGTAGAGAAGAGAAAACGCCAGAATGCATCATCTATCCACATCTCCCTCCAATCCTGCGGCAGACATGCAACACAGTGGCATTCATGCTTACAGAACAGTTCTCAAATGAGCTTTTTTGCGTATATGATACGACACAAACAGTTCAAATAAGCAGAGAAGCATTAATATACATTTTGCTACACAGCGATCTTTCATAGGAATTTGTAAAATGTAATAATCCTATATAGCTGAGGCCCTGATCCTCTGAAAGAGTAAAATAGTTCTGTTAATTCATGTTAAGTAAATAAGGGAAAGAACAATTCAACTTGCTAAAAACGGTAATAGGACAATTAGGTACCATTCCAATCAGTTACTTTTAATGCAACAATGCGATGCCACTGGTTAGTAGGAGCACGTTCTCATAAATGGTCTACTCTTTTGTATGGAACTGCTGAGACATACTGAATATTATAATATTCTGTATAGAACAGGATAATATTCTATAACAGAATTATTGTACAGTACAATCATTCGAACGATGACAGCATGACCTACATAGATCCGTTAAATATATAAGTAATTACATTACACTCACAGACTGGCATTTTGATAGCTTAAAGGTCTTTGTTGTCCAAGCAATAAAAATGACTGAAGCTGTAATATAGAAAGGGAACATACATATAGTTAATCAGGTATTTCAACTGAATTTATAAAAAACAACCAAACTAATTATGAAAAGGAAAATCATGTTTCAAAGCAGCTCACCTACGACTGCAAAGATAAGAGTGTTGGTGAAGTGCCGATAAAGGGTGAGCTTAACCACGTTTCTTCTAAGCCGCAAAAGCTTCATAGTCTGTACCAAGCTTATGAATATGTAACTCAGTGTCAAGGGCAAAATTCTTTGCTTAGGAATTAATCTAATATATGCAATTCATATACAATCCTAACCAAGTACATAAATTCATAATTCTACACACTAGCAGCACACAGATTTCTAGCGGCACTGGGTATTGGCTCTGTCAAGCCTTAAAGTAGCCTTAAACCTAATGAGCACTTGTAAATTAAAACTTTAGGCTTAAACTATTATGCATTCAATGCAAGCTTGTTTTTGACTAAAGAGTGGGAAAGCAAAGTGAAGCAAAAACAAAAGAAAAGAAGGGACCATTTAGAAACTTGCATACAGAGGAAGCACTGCATAGCCATTAAAAAGAGGAGTTAGGAAAAGGGAGAGAAACACAGACAACGCAGGATATCCACCAGCAGAGGGTAGAGTCAAGCACAGCCAGTGGAATCGCAGCCAGCAATACTAGGTCATCTTCAGCCTGGCAGAAAAATAGAGGAAAGGTAGAGTGGGGAAACCAGGAAAAAACAGGACGGGCAACTCCATGACATCACCAGCAGAAACTTCACAGCATAGAACACAATTCACACCAAGCCAACATGTAAGCAGTTTGCAAAGTAAGCTTAAAAAAAGGTTACATTGCTAAAAAAGTGCCAACAACACATAGGCAGCTAACAATAGGGATAGAGGGTCTTAGATCTTATCTGTACCATTCGGTGTTCAGATATTGGAATTCACTGATAGATTGTCTACAATATCAAATAATGACTAAGGCCCGGTTTCACAGCCAGGCCTTAGCCAGTGCTTCTCAATTATTTTTTGGTACGCCCCCCTTTAGGAAGAATTAAACATTTCGCACCCCCCTCCCAACTCTCTGCCGTGACTGTAAATAGCATCATTTGTCAATAAAATTATTATAAGTACACCTCTGCATAACATCGT
>JAOUQX010000041.1:9958242-9974646 GCA_028566295.1 Liobagrus marginatus | reverse complement strand
ATTTTGTGGTAGGTAGATCATTTTGACTTGGTCATGCTATAAGTAGCTCGCATGCTGAAAAAGTGTGAGCACCCCTGATTTAAGATATGTTCAGTAATGTTTATGTAAGATAAGCATGTGATATGTATTTATTGTTGATCTCATTCTTATCCATCCATATTTAATAGTATGAAACATCCCCGAACATAGTTTGTAGTTCATAAAAGTGTTTTAAAGAACAGCATGGTGCTGCAGTTAAGTTGGATCTATTAGAAGTTAATCTTATTTTATCTTTAAACACAGCAACTGTATAATTATTGACCATACAAATGCCCATACAGTTTTTAAACTGTTTATATGAGCAGGACTACAACTTTAGGAACTATGATAGAAATAACCGCATTATAAACAACCGGGGGTGGGTGGGGGGTTAAGGGGAGGACACATAACTGATGATGATGATTGGTGTGTGGGTGTTGGGGGTGGGTGGGAGACAACCACAACTGATGATGATTGTTTTAAGTATTGTAAATTTCAATCGTTTGCAAACCAGAGGCAGAATAGCTAGTGCGGGTGTTCACACACACACACACACAAGCATATGCACAGTCACACACACACCAGCAATCAGGAGGTCAGAGCGATGTCAAGTCCATTTTATTCATTTAACATATTTAATATTGGGGGCATCCAAATTTGACATATTTAAACACTATTTACTTTCTCTGGTAATTATTTACTTTTATTATGATGTAACTCATGATGACTCATGATGTGTCTCTATTAGTCCAGGGCAAAACCTTTTTGAATGGTAGGTGTAAAATAATTTTAACGCCATGTTTTAAGAAGAGACTCATATCTTAGACACATGGTATGTGTAAAATCTCTCTGAAAAACCAGTAATAAACTTTTGAACGGCCTTTTTCGTGGATGATCCTCATGATACGTTTCCATGAATTGACTACCTTTAGAAAGGTTGTGATGTAGTAATTGAAATAATCATGTTGCTGTAACATTCGGACTTGTAGAAATATGTATAAAGCGATCATGTAAATTCAACGTACTGTTAAGACACATTTACAGCGTAACTTTGGTAGAAAGTCTCTGAAGGCCAATCAGGTAACAGAGCTCAGGGCCTCTAGTTCAACTGTTTGTCTCAGGAAATCCCCATGTGGTTTTTATTCAGTCTTTTCCCCCATTCTTGCTTCTTTCGTTCCCTTTGCCAATTGTCTCATCTTTTTGTTTGCCTTTTTCCACAGAGCAGAGTTTCCGTAGTAAAAACATGCATGGTGGTTAAGTAGAACTGACTGCAAATTGGTCATTCTGTCATGCAATATTTCAGAAACTATGCGAAATGCAAGTAAGCTGTCTGCCAAATGCTGTAAGTGTAGGAAGCTGTTAAGTACACTTAAACCATTTATATGAATTTCAAGCCTCGTTTTCACACCAAAAATGCAATAAATCCACACATCCATTAAGGCTAATTAAATGGTACAGTACATACTACTGGTTTACACAGAATTTTCCATGATGGCATTCGGCATTCTAATAAACAAAGAGAGTAAGTTGGTGTGCATCTCTTCCAGTCTGGCATGAAGTAACATGACCCACTGCTGTCTACAATTACTCTCATCACCTATTACAACTGTGACGTTTCTCCTAGGCTTTTAAATCACTCTGAATCAGTGGCATACTAGAACATGGACATGCGCTCCTCACCTTTATTTTCCCACTAACAAACGGGCTTTTAACTGAATTAAGATTTAAGGCTACATATTTTACATATTAATGTAATATCGCTGTCATACTCCTGCAATGTATACGTTACTTTGTTCCGATTTGGCTCACAAGATAAATCATATCAACGGTCGCTATGCTCTGTCTGACGAATCAGACTTTTTGTGCCCTGCGTCTCTTCAGCCCCTCCGTGATTAAATGGCCGACTGCTATTGTGCTCTTGTGTAAGGCTGCAGCTCCAGTAGCGCATATGGTTGGCTGCATTCTGTTGGCCCAGTGAAGTTCAGACAGTCTATTGTCAATCAGGCTCTTAAGTTAAGCAGGTGCCTATGAATACCCCCTCCTGCTCTCTGCCCCTTGAGAGGTGTAACGGAGAAGGCAGATGAGGAGGAAGATTGTCATTGAATACAGCAGCAGCCCCATGTATTGTGCCAGGCTGCGTCTGGTGCAAACTAACACCCCACTGTGTGTGAGGTTTGCTCGTGGCCGGCCGTAGCAGCGCATTAAATCAACCCAGGACATTCTCGCAAGCAAACGCCTCCTCCTCCTACTGCTCCTCACCTGCTGAAACTTTAATGCTATTCATTACTCATCTACACCCTGTACAGTACAGAGTGAAGCTGTCGGGACAGATGCACTATTCTTTGATTAAATGCATTACAAATGTCATGTTTAAGATACCTTACTTAGATCTAGTGTTTCTTAAACTTGTTACCCAAATTACTTTGTTTGGTATAATATACAAAGTGTACTAATGATAATATGATAGAACAACATTTTCTGTGACCTCAGGTTGTCTGCTGTGGGCACATAGCACACCTAATAATAAAAGGTTCTTTATGTCCCTTTTTTGGTTTATTGACTTTTAATAAAGTTTAAGACTGGTGTAAATCTTAGTTCATGCTCTAGTAAGTGAATAAAGTCACCGTGGATACGGGCATCTGTTAAATGTAAACTGAAAAAAGGTAAGATGATATCTACAGTATCTCACCAAAGTGAATACATCCCTCACATTTTTGTAAATATTGTATTAAATCTTTATATAATACCTTTATTTATTTAAATATTTATATTTTTTTTATAACAATTACAAACTCCGACCGAATGCTGCTGGTCCAATATTACATTTTAATTAAGTAATTGAACAAGTTTTTTTTTTTTGCTGCCAAACCTATTCACTGCTGTATATGATTTACTCCTAAAATATTTTCATATATAACTTTTAAATGTCTTCAAATATTGCCACATTATATTCATGGCATACAGCATCTCACAAAAGTGAGTACACCCCTCACATTTTGTAAATATTTTATTATATCTTTTCATGTGACAACACTGAAGACATGACACTTTGCTATAATGTAAAGTAGTGTGTGTACAGATTGTATAAAAGTGTAAATTTAATGTCACCTCAAAATAACTCAACACATGGCCGTTAATGTCTAAACCGCTGGCAACAAAAGTGAGTGCACCCCTAAGTGAAAATGACCAAATTGAATAGATGAATAGATCAAAATAACTAAATGTTCTTTCCATAAAGATGAGTTTACACCAGTTTTGCAGCCTGGCTTTACAGTAAACAAAACGAAATGAACATCAAAAAACCATGATAAAATGCTCTTTCTTATCATTTCCTTTGCTTCATCATAATTCCTAGTAAAGGGAAAGAATAATTAGCAGTGGCTTGGATCATTTGTAGATAGGAGATGAAGCTTGACTTTACTTTGTAAATTTGTGAGTCCTTTATGAGCCAAGAGAAAGCATTTGGAAATTGGGTCTCAGAAAGTTGTGGTTGATCAAACAGACGTTGCAGTTTTTAAAGCAAGAAAGATTAATAAAGGTGCCTGATGCAGTACTATTGAATGCTTTATTGTGCGTGAGGCTACGCTTTCCGGCTTGTGGTTCGGCTTGTGGCAGCTGTATGCAGAGATGGATGTCTTCCTGCTCTGCTTGTTTGTCATGGGTACAGAAAGACAGGTCAGACTTGCTTATTATAATAACTTCTAGCTATTTATAGACAGCTGTGCATACTGTTAGGAGGGCTTCGATATAAGGAGAAAGACAGATGGAGTCATAAGGTTGTCCCGCCTACTAGTAATTGACAGGTTTGTAGTATTTTTTTAAACATTAGTCATGGGCAACTCTTTTTATTATAGGTATGGTTTCTATTGTGCTATAATCAATCCAATGAACATCATTGTTTGGTGGGTGTTCCTAGTGAATGCCACAGAAAGGGAGTTGTGGATTAAGACATAGGTGACGTAGGCAGCCTTCCAGGGTGGTATCTAGTAAGGTGATCGGGTTTTTTTTTACCGCTCATTTGCAGGGTCACGTTAGTGATAATGCACTCAGAAAGGGGAGTCTGGTTGGCTGACCTCACAACTTTTTATAAGATAAAGAAATTGCAGATTGTTGTTTTTGTTTTTCACTGGCGTGGTTGGAATCTAACACAAGTGAGTACATCTCTAAATGAAAATGACCAGTATGACAGAGTGAGAGCGATTACACCAAATTTAACATACATGCTCTCCATTCACACATGAGACCTTGTACCACTAACAAGTCACATAACACCGGGGAAAAATGGCTAATTGGGCCAAATGTGGACATTTTAACTTAGGGGTGCACTCACTTTTGTTTCCAGTGGTTTAGACATTAATTGCTGTGTGAGTTATTTTTAGGTGACAAAGTTGACACTGTTATCCAATCTGTACACTCACTACTTTACATTATAGCAAAGTAGCATTTCTTCAGTGTTGTCACATGAAAAGATATATGGTAATACAATACTTACAAAAAGGTGAGGGGTGTACTCACTTTTGTGAGATGCTGAATACCATGAATATAATATGCCAATATTTGAAGACATTTAGAAAATATATTTGAAAATATTTCAGGAGTAAATCATATACAGCAGTGGAAGGTTTGGCAGCAAAAAAAAAAACGTGGCCGCAGTTCAGTTACTTAATTATAAATGTAATATTGGGCCAGCAGCATTTGGTCAGAGTTTGTAATTGTTCTAAAACTGTTAAAATGTTATTTAAGTTTAAAATTATAAGAAAATTTAATAGTAATTATTTTCCCCAATTTTTCAGTCATAAAGCTATTAACTATGCACCATCACTGACCTTTTCATAAACATTAACTGGTTGACTTATTTTCTTGTTTCTTTAAGCAACCTTATTAACTTGTTCTTGAAAACTTATTTACACGCTTGCAGCTAACCACATGTATAGCCTGCTCTCACACACAGACACACTGACGTCATTAATGGGGATTTCCTTACCTCTGGGTCTCTTTGCTTGAAGCGTTTTCTATGTTAGATTGCACAATAGGTCACAGAAAGAGTGTATCTTACCATAGTTTCTTAACGTAGCGTTTTAACGTGCATAGTTTGTCTTCACATGACCTTTGACTAAAGGAGCCTATGGGAAATAATTGCAATGCTGCCATTTTTCTTCTTCCTTATCTTATTTTTACCCCATTTTCTGTCAATAGTGTTAGTTGAGAATTCTATTTACAGTCTAGTTGGAGAAGTGATAATGTGCCTTCTCTGAAACATATGGAGCCACTGCTTATTTTCAAAATCAGTTCCATCCTTTCACCCGGACAGCAGCAGGGCCGAAAATGTTTGAATGGCATTCATGGTCTGCATTATTTATTTAAATTATTTACAGATTTTCCAATTCATTATCAGAAATGTTTAATGTTTATGAGCTAAAGGGTAGTAGTTTGTTTAGTCATACCACTGTTGTACCACTTCTACCACTGAAGTAGTTTCATTTTGATTTATTGAAGTCATTTGGGTACAATGCCCGTCCAATTCAGAGCTGACAATCATACCTGCAGGTTTTTTTGGTTTCTGCCTGTCTTGCTTGTCTGGAGGCCTGTATTGAGACATTGACTGACACTAAATTTATGCAACTGGTTGATGCTGGGAGTTGAACTTATTACATTTGAATTGGGAGTATAAAATTTGAATCACTGGCAAACTCTTAGTAATATCCTAAATCCAACCATTGATGTTGCATCACATATAATTTTTTTCTGGTTTCCATCCTGTATTACTTCCAGTGAAGTGACAAAGAAAGCAACTGCATTTATATGTGAGAAAATAATATTCAATTTTGGTTCCTCTGTAAGCTATTTGTGGTTTATGTGTGTGTCTGCCCCCTGTAGGTTAAACTGGTAAAGTACATCAGTAAACAGCTGCAGTGCAAGCAGAGGGTTCCAGCATGTGAGCGATCGCTGCACCTCAACATGTACCCACACCTTGTGGATTTGTTACATACCATTAATCTCAGGCCTGAATTAATAGAGGTATGGTGTTTGTGTGTTTTATTAATCATATTACAACAGCACGTGTGTTTTTATCTGTTAAACTGTACAATACTGTCTGTGGGTTAAATGGTGTTAAACAATGTCATATACACGAATTTCACTAGAAACATTTTATTAGTTGTGGTAGTTGCCTTGGTTATTTATGGTGCAAGGAGTACTCTAACCATGACAACGGACTACTCGGTTCTGCTTTTGCTGTTATACTGAAGCAGTAACTGATGTGGTGCATGCCGATTTCTCTTTTTTAGGTTAGGCTTCTATCATCAGTCACATGTGGCAAGCAATGTTGCTACACTTGTATGTCCCCTTTACACTTTTTAACATTTTGAATCAGTTTTGTAATGTTTGTGGATTCTAGATCGGAGTCACAAAATTCAGTATTTATCTTATATTCTGCACATTTGGTGTTTCTTAATTCCTGCTGCAGTTGCCAGTTCCTTTCAGGATTTTGTGGGCTCTTTTTTTGATTGTCGTGGGTTCAAATTCCCGATTTCAAGGCAGCTTTCAAAAAAAGTGCGATGCATGTTAGTGTTTTGATGATTTGTTGCAATAAAACTGCGGGATTAAATGAAAACTTGCACCACGACATTGCATGCGGTGTAAAACAGTTTACCTCTGCTTTTGTGAGGAACATCAGGAATTTGCATAGCACCGTCTCCATAGCATGTCATCATATCGGTCGATGGGAGAGATTAGTGCTGCACACGTCTGCATCTTCAAAATAAGAAACAAGACATTCTGATGACGTTATTGATTGGTCAAATTTGCAGAAAAGTCACGCTGATGGGATACAAATGTACAGTCGTGCAGAATGTACAATATTGTAAATGAAAAGTTTACAAAGCTCTTCTTGGCATTTTTGATAGATATGTAAGATGCAGGGTTTGTAGTTTATTTCAATAAAAAAAAAAAAATTCATAGTGAACACTATAAATCATAAATCTTTCCTAACCTGTTTGTGCCGTTTGCTTCCTTGCTAACAGAAAAGCTATGCTGGACAGTAAAGAAATATCTGGTTACATGCTCTCACTGACATTCCAGTCTCCCATGGGCTCCCATACCCCATCTGATTTCTAATTCTAGAATGTGCCGAGTCAGCTTCTCTGTCCCACACGCTCCACACACTATTTTTACACCCCACTGACCCCTGGTCTGTGTGTACACACACACACACACACACACACACACACACACACACACACACACACACACAACACGTTCCCAACTGGCCAGAACAGGATTTATGCTGGCTGGCACTCTGCCTTCTGTACTTTGATTACATAGAAACAAGCTAAATAGGTGCAAGAAGAGGACGACTGAATAAGTTTCAAAAGGCAAAACTTGGAGCTATAGCATTAGGTTTGCTTCAAAAGTAGACAGAATCCGTACATCTTTAGCCATCCCTGCATTTCAGATACTGAGGTGGAACAATGTACATGGTACAATATGTGCATGCTATTTTACTTTTACTTTTTTTACATGTGCTTGATGCTATAACAAAGTGACCTAAAAAGTTGTTGCCATTGTATTTTAAAAATACAATGCCTGAGCTGTGTGCTGTTCACAGGGCATACATGTGATGGGTCCCCACAGATCACCATTCCTTCGCTGTTAGGGTGTGAGGGAGGAATTGCGTTGAAGGTCACATTTACTGCAGTTATGCTGTGAAGCATCCAGAATGTTGTAATGATATTTTCAGGAAACGGACAGGAAAGTCCTTCGAGGCAGACAAGGTCAGAACCCTAGCTATTTGAAGAGAATTTGCATGATTGTCTAGTTAAGTTCTCATAAATTATATATGTATCCCAGTTCTACAGCTTCATAACGAACATACATGAATACATATTTTTGTTTCTTAGAAAACTTATATAATAATAATATAAAATAGTGAATAAAATAGTTTTGCTGTGATAAATATTTGTCAACAGGTATACGCTACACTCTGTTCCAGGAAATTAAAGAAAACAGTTCTAACAGTAATGTAATTTGAAACCTCTTGTTCTTTGTTATTATGACTCATGCATGGAGCCTACTGTAAGTAATTTGACTTGCTGTTGCTTAATCCTAGAACCGGAAAATAATCACTTAGGGAACGACATCGTTCCTGTGTTAAATAAATAAGTATATAAATATATATACAGTGTATATATATGCTACTTTTTATGGAACTCACAATTTGTGTCTTTATTTTAATTAATCTGCTATGTTGCGTTCATATAGCATATACCACAGAAGTAGCATTCCAATATCACAATTGGATCATTGTACCATTGTACAACGATTATACATACTTTGTTTTGCTCCTGCATTTCTGGATATTTCCCTACGCTTGCAATAGCAGATTTTTAGTCAGTGTTTGCAAAAGCGCCAAAGTTGAAATATGTTCAAATATTCAAATACTTTACACTGTATGTCTGTATGCGGTATAATATATATACAAACCTATGTAGGTACAAAAAGTTATTTGATATTTACAGCCCCTAAATAGTCAAAGATTTTTGGAACGCGGTTGGAAGGCGGTTCTTTTGCTTTTGCTATATACTGAAGGCATTTGAGGTTGAGGATTGATAATTGAGTTTTCATTTTAAACAACCAAACAAATCATAAGTATTAGAACAAATACTATTCAAATAAATAACAATTGATATTTTGGGACAAGTCAGCAACCGGTCCAACCATTTTTTTCAGGAAATTCCATATTGTTGCAATGTTTCTGATGGGGTTTCCTCTTTTTCTCAGCCTTGAAGTGGCCAACCTTTCTCATATGCACTCACAAACAGCTCACTGGTCTTCATGTATGTTTCTTTTCGTTTTTTTAACAGCAAATACAGTCTTTACAGGAGAGCCCAGTGTTTAAACCGAGGGTAAATATAAAGAGCTATCCATTGTTTACACAATCAGTTTAACATCTGGGCAACATGAAACACCAAGCACTTATATTTTCAAGTTTTTTGATCATCTCATATTCATCTTTTGACCCTAAAAACAAATGCGTGTAGCACTGTGCCCTTACTTTTACAGCTGAATGAATACACTTAATGAATTCATGCAGTGTGCACATCGCTTATTTAAAGTTTTGTATTTGCTTGCTTGTAAGGTGTCCTTGGGTGTTTTAAAAGGCGGCAGTAAATAAAATGCATTATTATTATGGGTCAAGCCCCGCAGGGGCGGGACTCCTATTGTTATCGTACGTTTTCTTATTAGTTTTGTTCTTCCTCTGCCATGGAATTCAATCTGAGCCTATAGAACCGTGCGCTGAAAAGTTCTGAAAATTGGCATGCCAAGAGAACACAATGATATGATACCCTACCAACTTTTTTTTATGATACCCTACCAACAGTTTCTAGGACCTACAAATCAAAAGTTATTTAATAAAAACTTGGAAATTTTAGGAACAGCATACGTCACTACGGCACACGTCACTGTTAAGCTCCACTATGCCATCACAGCATCACCATGGCGACTTAATCCAGCTCCCTACCTAATACGTTCAGAATTAATCAGTTCCCTATCGAATACGTTCAGATCTAATTCCGTGTTTAAATGTGGGTGATATCGCGTTAGCTGTCGGATTGAAGCCACAATGCTGCTATGTTGTTAGCGCTACGACAGATCACATGGATACCCGAGAGGGACAACAAAAGTTGATCATATGGTGAATCTGAATCAACATGAGCCAAAGAATCAGAAGTGAGAGAAATATTAGTTTTATGTTTTATTAGTTTTTAGGTGTATTTTATGTTTTATGTAAATCTTTTATTACTACAAAGGTTACAAATTGAGTTTGGCCCCAATAATTGCTGCTTGCAGCTATATTTATTGTTATTATTAGTATTATTATTATTATTACAGATTATTCATTTTAAATATTTAACAATTTGTAACATGTTTTATAGTCATCTGCTAACTAATTACTCATTAATTTCTTTAACTCTGAATACATAAATACAGAAGGCCTATTCAGTGCTCATATCCTGTAAAGTCACAGGAAGAATGCCTTCCCCTAAGGAAGGGAGGAACAAGTGGTGAAAGATGGGGTCTGACCCTGAGCCTCGCTTCCTGTGGTGTAGCCTTCTCTCCTTTTTCCTTTTTTAAGTGGCCTTTCATACGATCTTGTCATTTTACTTCAAAGAGGATCAACCATGCTGCAAATGTATAATGCTTTCTGACCGGAAGCTGAACTAACCCCATTCACACAAACACGCGTCACGTTAACTGAATCAGCGAGTTACAGAAATTAAACTTGTCTGTGCTCGTGTCATTATAGCAAACTGATGTCAGAGATCCAGTTAAAGCCTGCGTTTTGTGGTCAGTGATTTATTCCCTGCGATGATTCCGGGTGTGTGGTATTTTAGTGGAGCAACACTAGAGAAAAAACGGTGACCACATCTAACAGGAAACACGTGGACTACACACTTAATATGTGGTTTAGGTGTGTAGACTGGGAGATAGACGGAAGGCATGAGGTTTAGGAGGAGGATGGACTGAAAGGAATAAACTATAAGATTGAAAGATTGCAATAATGTGGGTAGGTACACAAAATGTAGGGGGATCATACCAACTGAATTGCATAACTGATGAAGTTAGAAACATGGCAGATAGATAAACATGGGGGGAGAGAGAGAGAGCACGAGCATGATAATTTATGGGAAGGGCAGAGCAAAGAAGGAGGGAAATATAGTTTGGAGAATAAGGTAGGGTGAGTACAAGTGTGCCGCTCTTACACTACGACTGGCTTCTTCCTAAGGGACACTAAGATCTAGTTAACTTCTATGGGAGATGGTATACCGAAAAGGATTAATTCAGACATGTCTTTTTGATGGTAGGTTCTTTGTTCTATCGCTTATCTCAACATTCTTTCTTAGCAGCACTTGTGGAATTGTATCATTATTTTTTGCTCCGATGTTGTGCTTTCCTGACCGTGCGTCTCTCCTGGCTTGTTGAGGTTGCGTGCAGCATTAGCTACTGCAGTAAGCTGTTAACCCTTTGTTTTGTACACATGCTCACATGTAATGTGTGAGGGTTTAAGGTCTTATCATACAGCCTAATCTGGACTTTCTGACCCAAGAAGATTTTGTCAGGTCCTACCTTACAAATCAGTTTGTGTACAGCAGTTAGTATAGTTCGTTGTGTTTGTATTCCGTTATGCAGCAGTTTCAGGTGAAACTCTGTGTCAGGTAGCAGACATGGAGGAACTATTTATCAGTTCTGTTTAATGATTTGTGAATGGTGCTTTATTGCTCCTAATTACAGTGTACCCATGCTTGTGTCTGGTTCAGCAGCCTGTTGTTTATGGATCATACATATTTCCTGCTTTTATGACTGTCTTGAGTATCATTTCCAAACTTACGTCAATGGATCACAAGCAAGAAAAAACATGTCCAGACACCATTTTGGGGTAGGTATGTGTCAAACCCTCCTATACTCAGCATGCTGTCTGTCCTGGCATGTCTTAAGCAAATGCAACCTTGTACAGAAATCTTCAGTACACTGAATAATAGAACCGCCTAACCCTAAGGTTGATGTAGGATATCTGTAAAAACATTGGCAGAAAACACAATGATCAACATGAATATGTTCCACACCCAACGAATTAGAAACACCTGTACACTGGCATATTAATGCAATCAGCCCATCAGGTGAACGTAGCATAATGGGTAAAATCATGCAGGTACAGGTGAAAAATATAAAGCATTAGAATATGGAGCAGTTTCATCTCAGTAATTATTTAGAAAGCTGCTGACATTTGAGCATTAACAGTTTAATGAGTCTGCAGTCCAATTCTGTTTCCACAGAATGGTATTTAAAAAAACAAAACAAAATAGTGTGCTATGGTAACTCATAACTTAACATCAAAATTCTAGGGAGTTGGGTTACAACAGCAGAAGACCACCTGAGGTTATACATGAGACCTTAGACCATTAGACATGAGGCTGCAATGACAGACACACAAAAATGACAGTTGATGCTTGAAGAATTAACTGTGTTGTTTTCTTATATTCAACTGTTATTCAACAGTTTCAGGGGGTTTTAAAACTGTAGTGGATTCAGTGCAATCAAGGCAGGTTCTTACATGCTTTTCTGCTCACCATGTTTGTAAAGCGGTATTTAATTTATTGTAGATTTTCTGTCAACTGGATATATTTTCTTTCAGACCCCTCTGTGTAAACTCTAGAGACAGATGCGTGTGATATTCCCAAGAGATCAGCAGTTTCTGAATACTCATAATAGCCTATCTGGTACCAACAACCATACCGAGTTTCTTACGGAATTACCTTTTATAACATTTTAATGTTTGAGGTGAACATAACTTGGGGCTCTTGAACTGTATCTTCTTGATTTTATGCATTGCAAAACTGTATAAAAAAAATAAAAAAAAATTCTGTAATCTGTAAAATCAACGTAGAGTTGCCTATTAATCATTCATTTTAACATTCATTTTCTAATATTTTCATACAAACTTCCCCAGGGTTGGGGCAGTATTTGTGGCTCTCCTAAAATGCTTAAATCCAATTTCAAATCAGCTGTACCTGTGACTTTAATTGACATAATTTAACATTCTAATCAGTTTTTATAAAACTTGAGTTTTATGCTGTACGCAGTTCCCTTAGCGCTTTTAAAATTGATCCTTTTTTATTTATTTTTTTGATTGCTTTTGCTTTTCATGAACCTCATACTTACTCATTAGATTCAGGCATTCAAGGTCTTTAAACGCTGCACTGATTGCGGGTTGTATAAAGTTGGATACACAGGAACATTCTGTATTTAACAAAATGATTGGCTGTAATGTGGGCCAACAGACCACAGAAATCAAGTTCATAAGTGTGGAGTGCCACAGCTTCAGTGTCCCAGTTTAATCGAAATATTTTTACTTGCATTTTTATCCAGTAGCATTGAGCTGTTTGGAACGGTGATTTTCTGATTTTTGCCAGTAAAAGAACCCCAAGATGGTTTCCTGGTCTTGTGAGACATATGTGTGCATGCTGTAATTTATCCCCTTGTATCTAAGTAGGTGGTGTGCATTGTTGCTTCCCCCTCACACACATCCAACAAAAACCCACACACGTATACATACACGTACACACACTTGTATTGCACATACTTAACCTGTGTGATTGTAGTTGCTCGGTAGTTCCCCAGGCTCACTCACACGATAGGTTTCATTTTAACCACTAGACGGAACAAAAATATCAACATGATTAAAATAGGCCCTCCTCCTCCTCCGCTCACAATATGTTGGACATTTTGAATGCTCCAAAATACTTACACAGTTTCAAAAGATTTTGATGCTTTTCATAAATAGTTGCCCGTAATCTAATTAAGCATGCAGATGGAGGACTTGGAGATGGCCTGTGATTTAGAACGGCAGTATTTGAGTCCTGTTTGTTTACAATATTAAGTGTTGACTTTCACAGAAACTAGATTCCTGAACTGCTGGCATTCCTTAAATGACAATTTAACTTATCATGAGCATGTCAGTGAGTGAAGTAAGTTCAACTTCAAGAAGCTTTATTGTCGTTACACTATATACAGCTGTTGCAATACGCAATAGAACGAAACAACGTTTCTCTAGGACCATGATGCTACACATAACAAAGAGTCACACAAAACAGAATAACAGAGTCACATAACACACAACAGGACAACAAAGAGCTACGTATTGTATTTACAATGTAAATACAATACATTTAAACTATGTGTAGAACAAAACAAGAAAATAGGACACCACAGACAGGGTGGTGCTAATTGCTAACAATTATTTGTTTATTTTATTTATAGTTTATTTTTCTGTATAGAAAACAAATACAGCTGGCCATTCAACTGAGAAAGATTTCTATGTGGGGAATTTACCAACCTCTGTTAGAATGTGCTGACACGTCTCATAAATGCTCCTGAGTAACTTTATTTAAAATGTTTTACTTTATTTGAAAAGACACAGAGAATGAATTATAAAGAGTTCATTCACCTATAATCTTTGCTTTGCTTGAAACGTTCTAGAAAATTAATCAATGCCTTCTGACCAATCCAAATTGGGAATTACTGAACAGTTCCTAGGCAGAGATATTATATATTATAGTGAAAGACACAACAGATTAATGTGTGTGTGTGTGTATGTATGAGAGAGAGATAGAGCGTGCGTGTGTTGGTGTTTTTGTGCACCTACACGTTTGTGCTTTCAGGGGTGGGTGTGTGGGGTAGTGTCTATATGTGTGTGTTTGGCGAAACTGAATTTCTGTGTCTGAGTGTGTCAGAGTAGCAGGGACTCGCACTGACAGACAGGGTGAGAGAAAAACGGATAGTTGGAATATTGATAACTCTGTGTACCGTGCCAGCAGCTTGAGTAGAGAGTGGGAGACTGTAGGAAGGCCCACCACCTATGGTGAACATTAGTGATTTGTTCTTCATCAGCACACAGAAAAGGTCCGTCTCTTATCTCTGGTGGCCGCCCAGAGACCAACTGCTCAGAGGGAACCTTGTCAACTATAATTGGCAATCCTCTCTTTTTTTTTCTCAACAGGATGCTGTGGGTAAAGGAGATATAGTAGCCATAGCTTTGTCTGTTATCTGCTGTATTCGACAGTGAGAGTGCAGAGAGACGGGGATGAAAAGGGTTGTACCGCTTGCTATCCTCACTTATCACCTTGCTAATGTTTTTTTTCCATTATTCATTGAAAGCCAATAGTTCAACTCTCCCCCTCATCCTGTGCTTTGAGCTCTTGAATCTTGATAATGTCAAACAAGTTGACGAAAAAGGACAAAAATTTTGAAGATATAAATTGTAGTAAATGTACAAAACATTTGTATAGTTACAATAAAAGACTAGGGTGAATTGTCTCTATAGGAATAGGTATAAGTAAGGTGTGTTTTTATTTACTATTTAATATAAAAAGAAATAACGTTTGCTCTGTCTCGTTTTGTTTGCTTCTTTTTTCCCTCTCTGCAGTCAGTACCAGTGAATCTGTCTCTCGATGCATTGCTGCAGATGTCCGAGTCTCAGGTACAGGAGGCCATGAGAAAACTTGGCTCCAGTGCTGATGAGCGTTCCCGCATCACTGCTGCACTCTCCTGTCTCAAGAGCAACACCACCACCTCTTACACGTCCAGCTCTGAGCCATGGACAGGTAGGCTGTACATGCTAGTTGATCTGTAGCAGACATAGCAGGATGTTTGAGTTCACAAGACATTACAGAATGGTGGAATTCAGAAAATGCTTAGTCAAGGAAGAGCGTCCTGTATTAAAGTTATTTGTCAAAAGTTCCTCAGCTATCTCTGCTATAATTAACATTATTTTATTGGAACATGAAACCCTTTGTTTGGACCCCTTGCCCCATTTCTGCAGGCCAGCCAGCTGGCAATACCACAGACTCAGTAATTTACTGATTTATGTATAAAAAAAATTTGAGCACATCACCACTTGGTTTGTGGACACGGATGTATATTCTCTAACCATGGTGTCTCTACTACAGGCCGTGAGCTCAAAGAGGACGGAATTCCTTGGATCGTAGAACCTTCTCGCTGTGACATCTCAGCCAATCAGCTCTCAAACACACAAGTCCGCTCAAATTCACCCATCCAGGTCTCTTGTAACACCACAATGCGTGGCTCCCAACGTTCCGTGTCTGTTTCTGCTGTAACCTCTCTGGACTGCACAACCAAGCCCCACGTTACCACGTTACTGAACGGACTAGTTGACCCCTTCTACTCCTCACCCCAGCTCCCACGCCGACCGATGGGAATGGTATCAACTCCGCCCGCTACTCCGCCCACCATTAGGAACAACCTCTTTAAACCTTCCCAAACACCACCACCACCATCCAAGCTGCGCCAGCTTTTCCCCACCCTGCCTCGCAGCAAAAGTCACACACACCTCGCCAACCGCATAGATGAGCCTGAACAGAAGTAAGTCATGTGTCATGTGTGTTCATAAAGCAGTGCTGAAAAGTCTATTGAAACTTGGATACTAGCTTTAGTCTAATAAGAAGGCGAAAATACCCTAAGAGCTTGATGCTACATGCTGGTTTTAATCTGTTAGAAGTCTCACTTCACACAAGTTGCATAAGCAACAATATTACAATTCATATTCTTATTATATTGCCATGTGTAACGTAAACTTGAGAGTTTACAGTGAATGAACCCTTTCAGAACATGTGTAATTGTAAGATGATGTCTAAATGCAAGTCTTCAAGCATAAAGGATGAGACATACAATTTATGACTTCATAATGTGAAAGGCATAGACCATGGAACAAGTTTAAGCAAGAAATTTGACATAGTTCAAGTTTATTGGTCACATATACATTGTGCAATACAGCATATAGTGAAATTCTTTGGCGACTACCTGGGTGTT
>JAOUQX010000041.1:9922297-9944060 GCA_028566295.1 Liobagrus marginatus | reverse complement strand
AAACTGTGTTACTAGACTTCTGAAAGCTTGAAAAATTATTTTTTCCAAAACATTTTCTGACCTTTCCAGAGATTTTGTAAGAACGTTAAAAATATTTAATGTTATATGTTTCAGCAAAGAGCACCACATGCAGATCAACATGTTAAATTATAGGCCTAAAATATTTTGCCACAAATGATGTGTGAAATATTTCTTTAAATTTTATCTGGTATTTGTGTTACCAGATTCGAAATTAACCTTTGGCACAGGAATGGGATTGCTTTTCACTATAATCCTCGTTTTGATGAGAATGTGGTTGTACGCAATACAAAAACAATGGAGCAGTGGGGCTCAGAGGAGCGCTCCGGAGGAATGCCGTTTCACAGGGGACAAAACTTCCAGGTATGCACTGCAATATTTTGTTCTTTTTTTGTAGACAAGTATGCTTATGTTTGTTGAGTTGGCTGACACACAATAATTTATAACTTAAAGCATTATATCATATCCTTTATCTGTCACATCCTTTTTAGATCATCATCTCCTGCAATCACCATCATTACAATGTGTTTGTCAGTGGTAAACAAGTGCACACCTACAACCACCGATTCCCAAATCTGGGTGAAATTAACTTTCTGGAGGTGTCTGGTGATCTGAGCTTGACTGATGTAAATATTAACTAAACATTTTTTAAACAAAATTTCCTAGTTCATTTCATAAGTATATCCATGTTATGGATTATACTTTTACTTGCACAATATTTTATTATTAAGTCATTGTTTGTTACATTTATCTGTAAACAGTAATTTGTATAAATAAACAGACAAATAAATAAAGTTGTACCCTGAGTCATTAATATAGAGATGGAAGAACAGCGCCATCTGGTGTTTGATATCTGTAACTTTTCTGCTTTGTTCATGTTTTGCTAGATGTTGGTAGTAAAAGTCAGTACAAAAAGATGGCAGTTACGTCTCTATCTTTTTGATGTTAATCAGTGGGTCTGGTGTTCTATAATTATTTGACTCAAAATGAAAATACCAGAAGAAGAGATTATTAGAATCATATCATGCTGTAATGGTTTTTATTTAAAGTGCAGGACGTGCTTGCAGCTCACACCCTCACATATTTGCTGTTCATTTGTTGTTATTTATCTATTTGTACTATAACACCACAACACTGATATGATTACTATATTAATCCATTCAATATCCCTTTAAGAATTTTGTCAGAGCAACACAATCATTTTGAAATTATACTTTCATCTGTAAGGGTATCAAATGAAGTAAAATATGTTTTTAGCATGCAAACAGCTGTCCAGTGGATATGTACTCACAGATAACCACAAATATTTAATAGTTTAATAAACAGCCCTTAAATTAGTTAAGACTGGAATCTTAGGAAGCCCATATGCTGTCTATAAAAGGGCTGAAAGGATGTGGTGTTAAACCTAGGCAAACATTCTGGAACATTTTTTTCCAAATCAGTTTTGTCTGTGACTTAAACTTTTAACTCACTGTTGATGTTGATTTGAAACATATTCAGGTTACATACATTTCTGTTCAATTATACTCATATGTTTTTGCATATATGAAATAAATATGTATGTATATATTTAATGTAATGTAAAACCTACACACACACAAAAAAACAATTAAACATCAGAAACATGACTTTACTACCATTAACATTTAACTGATGCTGTACTGCCTCTTGATCTTGTATAGTTTGGTGTCTTGATTGACTGCTGCATATTTCTGACTCAAAAAGGGAACAAATTGAAACAGGTTTATTGCAACTGTTTATTACACAAAGGTCAAAGACAGAGGAGTTAAACTCGACCATTTGGGAGTTTAAATCCTTGCAACTACTCCAGGGCCAAAGCAAATTTTGTGTAGGAGTGCTGAAAAATGTAATGTGACCTGATACTTTATGAATTGAGAAGCTCCCAGCTTTCCAGAGAGAAAGTTGTTTTCTTGGCCTCGATTTGCTTCCTTCATAAATTCAGTCTCCACAGAGACTACTCTGGTCATACAATCTATTACACACAATGCATGAGTCTTCCCAACGCCAATGCTAGTGCGCATGCGCAACCCCAGATTGGAGCGAGAAGGATTCAAACTTCCGGTCGTGTGTCATGGCGGCGCGGTGGAGTATACTTGAAGCGCAAAAGCTAAATCTTGTCACTTATGCTTTTTCGCTGTGAGTTTTTGCTGTGTCTTTTGCTGGTTAGTGTGCTGCATTTGGCGAAGCTGTTCGGATTTAAGACTGCCAGGCGGGGGAGCGCCTGCAGTTTGCATCCGCCTGACCATGGCGGCACACAAGCCCGTGGAGTGGGTCCAGGCCGTAATTAACCGATTCGACGAGCAGGTAAAGGGGCCAATGTTGCATGGCGGTATTGGAATAAAGTCAGTACAAAAGGCACTGTAAATTTATCACTGATCTTTTATAGTTTGGGTTGTGCATAAAGCTGGGTGGCTAGAACGATGCTGATATCCGTGTAACACAGTAATAGCCGGTCAGTTGTGAATAATGCTACATCCAAAAAAACCCCCAAATACTAAATATGATCTTAACAGTACTACTTCTGTGTTGGTGTAGTATAATATTTAAATAAACTACGTTACTGTAGTATATGGATTTGTCTGTAGCTACCTAGCACACGAGTCTACCGTTTACCGCTTTGGATTTGGCTTTTATTCTGAAACATTACTCGTTTCTGGCGTGTTCTAATGACAGACAGGAATGTTGCTCTGTTGTCATTTCGGTTTATTAGGAATTTATTTGGTGTGGCATTTAAGCTTCGAGAAGAGCGTTTACACGCTGGCTAAATATAAACAACGGTAGCCGCCACGCACTGTGTTGACAAGCTCGTCTCTGCCAGGCAGCTGTGTTAGCTAGCTAGTTAGCACTGCTTCCCATTTAGTATGTTGGCTAGGCTGTGGTTTAGGCTATTGTGTTGTTTTTCAATTAACTTGCACTTTATTTCAGCTTTAAATTATTATTGTTTTTTGCTATAGTGAAAAACTATAGTTGCTAGTAGAACGAAACACTTGCACTATATTTAAGGCTATTGAAAAGGTCAATGCTAGAATTTTGAATAAATAAGCCGGGCAAGAAGAAGCTGGTTTTCACATTGAGCAGGCCAGGCTTTAAGCGAAACTTTATTTAATTAATCCGACTAGTTTTCTGATTTAGTTCACAAAGCCCCAGTGTTAGTATAAACCTGTGGGTTCAATGCTATTTATTTGTGCTTGTGTAGGGGCTTAGTGGCTGCCCGAGGCTTAGTAGAGTTTGATGAAAATGTAATGAGGGATTTTTTCTGTTTATTGTTAAGCCAGTTTAAAGCTTTTAAAGTCATAAAATGTTGAACAGTTGCTTAGCTCAGGCTAAATTCTTGTGTATGCCAGCCCTTAATGCATCTTTCACTCTTCTTTAATGTATCCCTTTTTTTTTCTATTAACCCTTTTTAAGGTCATGATATTTTAAAGCTGCAGGGAAAATGTTGTCTTCAATGATTCCACACATCAAGGCATTAACACTTTTTCTGTACACTGATTTAATTCTGGTTCTACAATACCACATTTTTCTTCATGCCTTTTTACTTGTGATCAGAGACTGGTATTGCCATGTCAGCAGTATGAATCCAGAAAGCACCTTGAAACACTGACCTCACAAATGCCTGCGCGTGGTCATGGAAAACCAATCCATCCTCTCTGGGGCAGGTTCAGACAGCTAGGAAACAGAAGCTGGTGGATGTATATTCTATAATGTAAATCACAGCTTTCTGAAATTATAGTGATTGTGCCTGCTTTGTCAAACACTGTGCACAGGAAGCATTTTTCCAATAGATTATTATTCAACTTTTCTTAGATGTTTTATTACAGTTGATGGATGGTGGCCACAAAAAGCCTACAAATAACTTTGTATTACAGAGATTCTTTATCCAAAGCTCAACCTATAATTCATCAAGGGATTAAAATGGTTGAAGAATCTAACTTAATTATTCGGAGACTCGGATGGCTGAATTGAATTCTACTGAATTAAGATTGTAAAATAAATGTATTATTTATTATTAAATCCTCATCCGATGGTAAAAGTTTCTACTTTATTTAAGGTAAATTGCACATATAGAAACACGCACAACATGTCAGTTAAAATAAAAAGGGCCGTTGAAATAAGAGCAATTAATGGTTAACAACAATAATAAGATATGGAAGACATTTTCTTTTCATTAATTGTAATTCAAGAATTCCCAGATAGTCTGCTTTCCATGTTATTTTACTCTATGTATTATGTATGGATGTATGTAATATCCATTCTGTACTAGATGGCACATAAGGGAAATGGTCTGTGACCTTTGTGGAATTTTAAACCGTGCCTGGGAAACAAAGTGCTCGCTGTCTCTTGGCATCCTGCATTAAAATGGATGTCAACAGGGCTGGGCTGTGTGTGTGTGTGTGTGTGTGCGAGCGAGCGTGCGCGCGCGTGTGCGCCGGAAGCCTGACTCTTCTCTGGTCTTGGGACTTTCATTTGCAGCCACATGCTTTTCTCTTTTCTTTTCCGGGCTATGCGGTGGAGGATAGAGAAAGGGGGGAACCCCATGGGCCTTCCTTCTCTCTTCCTGACTTTATGAAAGGTACTTTAGGCACTTTTCCTGCCAGACTGTGCTGAGTCTTAAAACTAGACATATCAGCTGTTTATGTAAATGTTTGCTAAAACAAACAGAAATGCACAAGATAAATTTTTACCCTGTAGCTGCTCATTCGCAAAACTAGTCCGGAACGATAACCATTGTTGCAGGACCAACAATGTTTGGCAGTTTTTGTACATGTTCTGGACAGAGTGCTTCATGCAGACTGCCTTTTGACCCAGAAATGTGAAAGCAATGCAACAAGAAACTGATTCCACATCAGGGAGCGTTTAGCAGTAAGTTTCCCCACCCCCTCAGTCTCCTTATGGTTCATTAACACAGCCAGGCCTCGTGTACTTTCTGCACAAGCACTACAGCATGTCTGGCTCCAGCATGCTGTGTCTGTATGTATTAGCAGATGTGTTGACTTGCAGGTGTGCCGTGGAACCCTGAGGGTGGGAATTGCAAGTCTGGGTGTGCTGTTACTTTGTTTTAGTTCCTTAGGTGTGGGAGGCTGTGTTTGGAGAGGATGGGTGGGTCTTGAATTATCTAGGTGTTGAGCAGAGTTTTATTCTGTCCAATATGTTATGCTATAGAGCTCTCATTCAGATTTTTAGAAATCTTGTTCGCTATGTTAGCTACTCATATATGTTGTGCTGCAAATATCTTACACTCTCTTTTCTACATGTTTTTTTTAGCTTCCTATTAAGTCAGGGCAGCAGAACACTCATACCAAAGTCAGCACAGAGCACAACAAGGAATGCTTGATCAACATCTCCAAATACAAGTTTTCCCTTGTCATCAATGGCCTGACCAACATCCTCAAAAATGTTAACAATATGGTAAGATCACATGTGTGTTCTATTACATAAATTATATCTGATGGGTTTGTCATGCGTTTTGGTTGACTGTCTAAACTTTAGCTAAAAATGTAGCTAGTGTGAGTTTTATATTCACGTAATAGTTTCTATTCTCTGATCAATAAAGATTTATTGCTGTATCTTATAGTGACCTATACCAATAGCCTGAATGTGTGTTTGGTCAATCTCTACATTGCAGCTTGAATATAAATAATACATCCAACATGACAGCTATTACTGTAATGTTACTGTTGTAGCCAATTGAAGCATATTAAAAAAGAATATAAATATCAAATGAATGATTCTCTAATTTTCTAAAAGAGACTTTAAGGGATGAGAGCTTCCCTGCTTGATAATTGAGGGGAAAAGCTAGTAATATCATATACAGCAGCCAGATTCAATTGTCTGTCAAACAATGATGGTGTGAAAAACTGGATAGACTACAGACAGAAACTGTTGTCCCAGCCTAATGGTTTTCCAACCCCAAATTTGGGGGTTTTCGAAACCACTGACCTTTTGTTCCCACAGAGAAAGACTACACTATGATTACTGGTATCATGTGGAGTGACATGAATTTGATGGACAGATTTGAACCAGGTCCAGATTCTCTGACCATAATACACTTTAGATAGTTGTTGTATATGTTTTCTTCCCAGCGGATCATTAACGAAGCTGCTGAAAAGAACCTCTACCTCTCACAGCTCATCATTCTGGACACTTTGGAGAAGTGCTTGGCAGGGGTGAGTAGCCAGTCATTTTGTGGTCAGCTACAGTAATCCAACATCATACAAAGTTATAGTATTTTATACTACTCGAGCCGAAGCTGACTGTGCAACAAATTACACTGTAACTATGAAGTTGGCATACAGAGCAATACAAGAGTGGCTTGAACGGGATTGTGACCGAGATGTAGGGGCCTGTTCATACAATTAGAGGCTGTTGTCTCTTCTTGTCCAGAAAAGCTACTCGGGGTTTGCCTTCACATATTACATTTACAGATGTTTCCTCATCTGGAGTTAAACTTTTTCTTTGCTTCCAGAGGGATTGACAGGATTTTGCTCAATATATATTTTTAGTAATGCTCTGTCAGATACGGGACAGCTGCTCCCATTCTTTAGTTAGGCATTGCTCTCTTTCAAAAAAAGATTAGAGCTGTAAAGCAGTTGGCTGGGTATGCTGAATTTTGCTGAGTTTAATAATTTTATTTAAATTCCTGATTAATTAAAATGTATAAATGTTCATGTTCATAACATTTTTTTGTAACTGTGAAATTGGAGCCTTTCCATATAGTGCTATGTGGATTTAAATTACTGTTATGAAATCTTGCCATTGTTGCTGTCAGTAATAATTTAGGTGATGTCAGATGCGCCATATTTATGCATAAGACACAAAAGAGCAGCAAGTTTAGCCTAAAGCTATCTACCAGATGTTAAGCAGCCATTCTCTGTATGTGTGTGTGTTCAGCAAACCAAGGATTGCTTGCGTCTAGATGAGGCCATGCTGGTGAAGCAGTTGCTTCCTGAGATCTGCCACTTCCTGCACTCGTGTCGTGAGGGGCAGCAGCACGCCAACCAGCTGCGTAGCTCTGCTTCAGCCGTGCTCTTCTCTCTTAGCTGTAACAACTTTAATGCCGTCTTCAGTCGCATCTCCACAAGGTATTGATTTGGGTGGAAATCTATTAACTCTATGTATTTTTAAACATGTAATGCAATCATATATAACCCCTGAATAGAGTTAAGGCACACATTAGTATTTAAGTCTTGGACTTGAACTCTTTCTATCTTTCACTGATAGAATTCATGATTTTTGCGCTTTTCCCAATTACTGCTTATCCCACGATTTATTCTGAATTGGGTTGCCCCTCCTTCCCAAGCAACCTAGCACACAAGCTGATTCAATACACATATGTGGCGTCCGAAATAGTCTAGACCAGGGGTCACCACCATGGTACCCGCGATCACCAGGTCGCCCGCAAGGACCACATGAGTAGCCTGCGGGCACGTTTTAAAAATAGCCCACCATAACACCACTTACCAGTGAGCTGCATCTATATTTTGCGTTGCTATTATTTTTTAAATCAGGCTTGCATTAATGTAAACTTGAAAATATAATTAACTATAAATATGTATAGAAAGTGTTGCATATTGCTATTTGTTTCCTACCTTGTTCAATCATTGCTGATATTCATATATAATTATTATAGTGAGAAATCGTTAGCACAGTGTCTTCACATCTATGAATAACATTTAATTGTAAGTAATAACATAATTAAAGGTAAATTTAGCAAATTTATTTCAGAAGTGAATACCAAACTGGTATCTCTTCGCATTAATAGGTACCCAAGTAGTAGCTCTCAGTTTCAAAAAGGTTGGAGACCCCTGATTTAGACTATTGTTCTTACAGTTGTGAAAGAATCGTTCTGTGAATGTCTCTGGCTAGTCACTTTTCGAGTAGACATTTTGACATTGCATTTACTGTATTATAGTTTGTGTAGTTATGGAGCTATGGTGCAGAATTATGAGGCAACATCACATTGCTCTCCTACTGTGTATTGTCGCTTGCATTTGCATTTTTTTAGTTAGTATGTGCCTTGCCCTATATAGATTCATAGTCCATGTATTTGCTCTGTGTTTAGATAATTATATTTAATGTGCATGACGCTGTGGTGTCCTCAGTAGAACGTGTGTGTGTGTGCGTGCGTGTGCGTGTGCGCACACGCCGCATTTAAACCAGCTCAATGGCTCACCTAGTAATAGCGAAATGCAACAGCACCACACAAAATAATGGAAGAAATTTTAATTATCTATGATTAGACGGTTAATATGAGCTCATACAACTTAGTCATTGAACTCTTAAGCATACTGAGACATTAAGATAAACAAAGTATCCTTGGACTTGACTTTGGACCTGACTTTGGTATGGGTGTTGTGATGGCTTGCACTTCAATTAGAATTTCTGTCTTACCCTTGAGGCTAAGTGTTTGTGTGCACATGTTTCCAGCTAACACTACTGAATTTATGCTGTATATTCAAACAAAGTTGATTGCACACTGTTTTTCCATAAAAAGTTGTTATTGTCTGTCCGGTTTGCAGATTACAAGAGCTTACAGTGTGTACTGAGGATACTGTAGATGTCCACGACATTGAGCTTGTTCAGTATATCAACGTTGACTGCTTGAAGTTAAAGAGATTACTGCAAGGTAAACCATTTACTTTAATGCTTTGTTTTTCTTTACTTTGAATAATTTAGGACTTATTAACCTTTGTGATACATGTCATCTGCATCTCAACAGAAACTGTACTAAAATTCAAAGCTTTGAAGAAGCCTGCACAGCTTGCCATCATCAACAGTTTGGAGAAGGTCAGTGAAAAAATGCTTTTGTTTTCCCAGCAGATGTAGCAAGTGTTAGATTATTAATTTATCCATTGTGTTTAGGCTTTCTGGAACTGGGTGGAGTATTATCCTGATGAGTTTACCATGCTCTACCAGAGACCGCAGGCTGATATGGCGGGTAAGTTGTCAATATACACTTGTACAAAGATGGTTCAATTCTTTGATTAAAGCCCTTATTCTAAAACATATACTATGCATTATTTGTGCATGTTCAGATATTAGACACTTGCTGTAATCGGTGTCCGACAGATTTGTCACAGTCTATTAGACTTTATTCAACTCCAAACCAAAACAAGAATCTATCCGGAAAAAAATGGAAAAAAATAATTATCATTTTGCAGCATTAAACGTTTCAACGATTTAAAGCACACATGGAGAGAGACCCTGACCTACTCGGTTCGTTTTCTGAGAGCATTTTAAATCTCTCGCACATTTGACTTTTTCCTGTTTAGTGGTTCTGCCCTATATAGCAAGCACACCAACGTGCATTTAGAACCTGTTGTATAACAGCAGATTTAAGTACTTACACAGTGTATTCTTTCTGAAGCTCTCTTTGGTAAAGAGGTTTATAACCACCATGTGAAATTAAGTGAATACTCTGTATTTCCATTAGGACCGCATGCTTCAAAAACATTTGACTGACCTATCATTGTGTTTGTAAGCATGCATGTACCCGTGCGATCTCGGTCTTTGGCCTTACACAAATAGATAATTATAAAGCTGATCTATAAAGTTCTCTTTGTCATATAGATTCTGCAGAGAAGCTGTTTGACTTGGTAGACAGTTTTGCCGAAAGTGCTAAGAGGAAAGCTGCTGTGTGGCCACTGCAAATCATTCTTCTCATTCTCTGTCCTGAGATCACACAGAGCATCTCTAAAGAATTGGTAGAGGAGAGCAAGGCTAACAAGGTTGACATTCTCACTCCTCTCTGTGTGTGCGCGCGTGTGTGCGTGTAAATTTCTGAGATAAATGGTCAATTAAAAGTAAATTTTTGCGCGCACAAATATTTACTTTTAATTGACCATTTATCTCAGAAATTTAGCTGGTGATCATCTGTTGTTCTGAAAAATGTTTGTGGTTACTGGCATTTATAAAAGCTGCTGTAAAAAAAACTGATGTTAGTGTAAAAAAGGATGCTGTAAATGCACAATAGCCTTTTTTGCTCTGTTTCACCAGTTAAATTTTTTAAATTCATAACGTTTATTTTCCTTGATTTCCATAAGTAAAAATAGTTTCAGACAGATTTATTTTAATGAGCTTTCACCACACAGAAGCTGTTTTTGGAGAGTCTGAGGAAAGCCCTGGCTGGTCACAGCAGTAGCAAGCAGTTGACTGAGAGTGCAGCCATCGCCTGTGTAAAACTGTCTAAAGCTTGCACATACATTAACTGGGAGGATCATTCGGTCATCTTCGTGCTGGTGCAATCTATAGTAATAGACCTCAAAGTAAGTGTATCATTGCGTTAATGGTTCCCATTAACCTCTTTTCTAAATAAGCGGAGAAACAGCTCCCTGTACAACTGCTAACTTGTATGTGGACCCTCAGGCTCTCCTTTTCAACCCAACTAAGCCCTTTTCCAGGGGCACTGGGTGCCAGAGCGCTGACGTGGACCTGATGATCGACTGCTTTGTGTCCTGCTTCCGCATCAGCCCACACAACAACCAGCATTTCAAGGTCAGCTGTGTATTCGCTTCCCTTATTCACTGCTGAAGTAATTTTTTAGCAAAACACACTGTACAGTGACTGGTCTACTTTTTAGATCTTGTTTAAAAAAAAGGTTTAATGATTGTAGCTGGAGGACATTGGGTGCTTTGTGTGTGTATTTAAAGCTGTGCTAATTTTGCTGTCGTATTGTTGCTGTGTGTACATGTTTGTTTGATCAAATAAGTTTCTTGCCACATGTTTCAGGTTTGTCTGGGTTCCAGCTCCCCACCTACCTTCCATTTTGTCCTGGTCAACTCTCTGCACAAAATCATTACTAATGTGAGTGCAAATTTAAATAATTACAAAGTCACGAGGAAGAAACTATTTTTAATATATGCCTTTTATTGTCATTTAAATTGTCCCTGACCCTGAAGTTTTTAGAAATTGGACTTTATTTTTATGAAGTTTTTAAAGTTAAACGTAATTTTATTACGTTCTAAAAATATCAAAGTATTTTTTTTTTCAGCAGCATTTTTTGAACAAGGCCTATATACTATAGAATAAAAATGTATTTAATGATCGTGGTTTTTTTTTTTAATAATACAGAATTTTTATAATAGTAGTTTACATTATAGTTGCATTTTGTGCCGTACCATTTCATGATTTATAACAACCAAAAATCTTGTTTAAAAAAAAAAAAATTCACATTTGAATTTCCAAAATTATTAAAACGCCATATTATTAAAAAGTTTTTTTTTTCAAGTCATGCCATTTGTGCATGTTCCCATCCCTGTTTTGTATCTTCCTCTGATGTACAGTCCCACTTGGATTGGTGGCCAAAGATCGATACAATCTACTGCTACTCTGGAGAACTGCGTACCATGTTTGCCGAAACACAGACCCGAGTCATACAGAGCCTTAGTGCCCACCCACCGTTAAGGATGACGCCAGTACGACATGCTCTTTTATACAATTGCTTATGAATGTTTTAAATGAACTTGAAGCACTAAACAGTACATGTAGACATGGCAGACTGTTCCCCTTCAGGTATGAGTAGGGTTTGCTAAATAATTGAAATACTGAATTCTATCTACTCAATACATGTGTATTCATAATTAAATATAGACTTACAATTCTGGTTAATTATTATGTGTTAGTATTTTAAAAGTGTTTTTAGAAAGCCTGAGTTTTGTAAAGTTGTATTCATAGCTGAGGTTTCCATGATCAATTGTAATAACAGTAAAAGAAACAGAAATATTCCTGAGTACTCAGAAATGTGTCTCTATCCAATGATTATTTGTAAATGTCACCATTTATCATATCGAATTTTCATGAACAGATGTAGTAACTGGCAATTGTCCAGGATGTACCCGGCCTTACGCCCTATGCTATCTGGGATAGGCACCAGTGCCCCTGCCACCCTGATGAGAATAAGTGGTAGACAATGAATTAACTTTTTTTTTTTTTTTTTTTATTCCACAGAGTTTGACATTCAAAGAAAAGATGACGAGCTTAAAGTTTAAGGAAAAGACTGCAGATCTGGACTCGCGCTCTCTTCTTCTGGCTTTGGTCAAACTAATCCACGCTGATCCCAAACTAATGCTACATGTGAGTTTCTGTTACCTGGCTCAGGCTAATATAAATTGTAAATATATAAATTTAAATATATTTTTTTTCCGAAAACACAATCTCAAAAACAGCACTCTTGCATTTTAAATAGCGCCTGAGCATCGATTAACCAGTTTGGCCACCAGGAGGCGACGTAGAGCATTTTTAGAAATGTGTTTTTTTTTCTGTCCCTTTGTAAACATTTAAACGTCCGAGTGTAACAGCGCGCTGGATCAGTGTTGGTGCTTTAAACTCGTATTGTTTTATTTTATTCAACTGCCTACTATAAATACAAATTTGTTTTAAAATTATTATTATTGTTATTATAATTATTGGATATAAGGCCTAGGCCCTAACATTATTTGACATGTTTTGTTGTAACAGTAACATTTTAGGTTATTCATTCATTGTATTGTAAATAAAAATTCCTTGTAGCCTACATTTTAATTTCCTTTTGATTTATTTATTTTTCTTGAAATGATTTTGAAATCATTGAATGATTTGGGGTCGTCTTATACGACGGAAAATACGGTACTTTATTTACTACAATCCTAGCGATGCATATAGATTTATATTCAAACCGCCCCGCGTTTTGATTGTGGCTTGTTGTTTTGCAACACCTTAAAGGTAGGTGATTAGGTAAAGATATGATGAAATTCCAATTGTATGCCTGTCTATTGTATCAGAACCCTGGAAAGCAGGGCCAGGAGATCCAGAACAGCACAGCTGAACTCATCATAGGCCTGGTCCAGCTTGTGCCTCTGACCCATACATCAGAGCTCTCTCAGGAGGCCATGGAGGTGGAGATTCTGTTTTTGCAATTGTTGTAATTTATTCATTCATTGGTGAGCTGTTTTTTCCCTTATATCAAGATGTGTTCCTTTTTCTTTTTGTGCTCTTCAGGCACTTTTGGTGTTGCATCAGCCTGAGACCATTGAACTGTGGAATCCTGATTCACCAATTGAGACCTTCTGGGACATCAGGTAAGTTATTCACTAAACAGCCTTGCCACATTAGACTCGGTGAGCGCATAACAAGATGTGTGCATAGGAGGGCTTGTCTTATCCTCTAAACCTCTCAGCTCTCAGGTCCTTTTCTATATCTGTAAGAAGTTGATTGGCCACCAGATGATCAACAGCACAGAGATCTTGAAGTGGCTAAGAGAGATTCTCATCTGTAGAAACAAGTTCCTCTTGAAGAACAAAGTGAGTGATCAAAAAAGATCAAAACTTTAGTTTCTTACTTTACTTCTGAAGCTTCTAACATGTTTGCCCATTCTTGGATATGATGTAATCTTTTCTCCCCAAAACAGGACCTTGCTCTTCTAATTACTGCTAATGCTGTATTAGCTGCTGCGTGCATGCGTATGTGTGTATATGTCTAGCATATATGTCTGTCTTCTGTCATAAATTGCAGTCGGACATGCCGTAAAGATGCACACATGATCTGCAAACAGAAGGTCACTATCCTGTATCACTGGCAGAAAACCATATTGTTTAGTCTTTTGGGGCATATGTTTTCTGTCTGCACTTCGGAGTTTTACGTTCAGCATTTTTTGATTACAAATACAGACTACTGCTGCCTCCTGGTATAGCAATTCAATTCATTTTGCACAGTAGCAGATGTACATACTTTGTAAGAATTGCTTAATGTGCTCGATAATGTGAGATGACCAAGATTAATGTTAGCTAATCTTCGGTTGTGCTAGATCTTTAATGTCAACATTGTCTGTTAGGGCCATGAGTTTATGATATTTGCTCATTTTGTAATAAACGTCATCATTTGTGACCCTAAACCACAGGAGTGTGCCACACAGGGAAGTCTAATCCCAATCAGCAAACAAGCACAGATCAAGCTGAAAGTCTGCCTGTATTCATTTCTGTGGAGCCCAGACGCTGAGGCTGTGCTGGTGGCCATGTCCTGCTTCCGACACCTGTGCGAGGAGGCCGACATCCGTTGCAGTGTGGATGAGCTGCCTGTACACACAGTCCTGCCTAACTACAATACTTTCATAGAGTTTGCCTCTGTCAGCAACATGATGGCCACAGGTCGGTTTTAGTTTTTAGTACCAATGCAAGAAAGTTGTTTATTCTATAAAAAATGTGCTATGATCTTCATCTGCTCTTAGCTCTCTGTTGTTTCATCTTCTTGCCTATTTTTTACCATGCACTCAATATAATAACCAAAATTTTATTTGCATCTTCCTCTTTGTAATCCCCCCATTCAGAATTTTTTTTACAAGCGGGCACGACTACATATAGTCTTGTGCAGCTGACTGTATGCCTGTTTCTCTAATTGTTCCTGTCTTTTCACATATAGGTCGCTCTACTCTGCAGAAGAGAGTTATGGCACTGTTAAGGAGGATAGAGCATCATACAGCTGGTAACATAGAGGTGAATTATGATTTTGTTTTAATTACCCAAGAGTCACTTTGGCTCTTGTTTGTTTTCTAACTTTTATGCTTACCAACCTCAGGCATGGGAAGATACACATGCCAAATGGGAACAAGCCACAAAACAAATTCTAAACCACCCTAAAAACAAAGTTGAAGATGGTCAGGTGAGTGCAAGAATTCTCGTTTTGTTCCCATGGTTTGCGTTTGCTTGAGACAAGTGTTTTGGCTTGAATTCATCTCTAACACAAGATTTCCTGTACTTCTCAGGAGTGGATCAACATGACTGGCTTTCTGTGTGCTCTGGGTGGAGTGTGTCTGCAGCAGCGCAGTACTCCCAGCCTTGGAACCTACAGCCCTCCCATGGGGCCAATGAGTGAGCGCAAGGGATCCATGATCTCCATGGGCTCATGTGACGTGAACACGGAGACACCCCTTAGCAGGTTCCTGGAGAGGCTGCTGACCCTTATGGTTTGCACACATGAGAAAGTGGGCTTGCACATCCGCACCAGTGTTAAAGATCTCCTGGGACTGGAGCTGAACCCAGCCCTTTACCCTATGCTCTTCACCAAACTGCGCAACAGCATTGGACGTTTCTTCGATGCCCAGGGGCCGGTGAGTCACACTGTCAGTTAGACTTAGTCTTGAAGCTGGATTTATTTGGTGCGGATACCCTTTTAATGAACACATCTTTTTCTGATAAGATTTAGTTTCACATTTTTTATTTTGGTTTCCAAACATATAATGTTTTTTAAGGCATTGAGTATCTCGTAGTGCTGCTGCACATTCTAAACCGATTTTAACGTTGAAGAAAGATGCATTTTAAGTTATGAACACAAGGTGGCCCTGCTGTCATTTCAGTGAACAAAACGTCAACAGTAATGCACCATATTAACGGAAGTAACTAATACTTAATTGTTAGTTACGTGTTCATGAACCAAATAAGCTGAGTAATTTATATTCTATATATACTATTGACTGCTCAATAGCCCTCATAGCTAATTTTAATTTGTCTCTCTCTATAGGTGCCTATAAATGACACAAATACATTATTTGTGGAGCAGACTATTGCCATCATGAAGAACCTCCTGGACAGTCACACTGAGGGAAGCTCTGAGAACCTTGGTCAGGCCAGCATTGAAACCATGATGCTCAATTTGGTCAGGTCAGACCTGCTGAATGTATAACAGAGCGGTTTAGTGCTGTGATGATAAATCATTGATACTCTAAAGCCATATAGTTTACTTGCTCTGAACCAGTTATTGAAATATCTCTAGTAACATTAGTACATTTTTTATTTTCTGATGTTTTATAATCATCCAGACCACAGTGATGATTAATGTCATCGTTTATAATTTATTTGGCTTAATTTAGCATAGTAACATCCTGGTGTATTTTCTTACTCTCCCCATAGATATGTGCGTATTTTAGGGAATGGTGTTCATGCGATACAGATTAAGACTAAACTCTGTCAACTCGTGGAGGTTATGATGGAACGAAGAGATGATCTGTCTTTCTGCCAAGAAATGAAATTCAGGTGAGCGTACATGTAAAACTCTTTTCAGGTGAAGGCTTTGTTTCCTTTATGATCATCTTAATAGTAAACGGTGATAATAAATGGGTTATTGACCTTCCACAGTAAAAATTAAATATAAATTGCAAAATGTATTTCATTTTAGGAATAAAATGGTGGAGTACCTCACTGACTGGGTGATGGGCACTTCGAATCAAGCAGCAGATGATGATGTCAAATATCTCACACGGTACAATTTCGGAGTCCTCTTTATAATTTGTAACCAATCATTTACCCTTACTAGTTACACAACGGTTCTTTGGGGGTATTTGTTGCACAGAGACCTTGACCAGGCCAGTATGGAGGCAGTAGTATCTCTGTTGGCTGGTTTACCGCTACAGCCCGAGGAAGGAGATGGTGTTGAGCTGATGGAGGCCAAGTCTCAGCTATTTCTTAAGTAGGAACTTCACCTAATTTTACAATATCCAAGAGCTTAATGATGTCTATGGATTTTTAAGGTCATTTTAACTTTTTTTTTGGTCTTCAGGTACTTCACTCTGTTCATGAACCTTCTGAACGACTGCAGTGAGGTTGAGGAAGATGGACAGCAGGTGGGCGAGAGAAAACGCGGCATGTCTCGACGTCTCGCCTCTCTACGCCACTGCACTGTGCTTGCCATGTCCAATCTGCTCAATGCCAATGTAGACAGCGGCCTCATGCACTCTATAGGTCAGTGCTGACAAAAATGCAATTTCCCATCAAAAGTATTTTTAGGTTTAAGCAGCTTAAGATCAGAACCCTTTTCTTCCTGCTGCCACAAATGGTTGGTTTATTAGGTAAAAACCTGAATAATTGCAACAGTTAAACTGTAACTAAAACACGTAGGAGATTATGTAAGCAACATTAAGTTGGTGTGTAGCTTGTATTACAGTTGATTGTTGGAGTAGCTGAGAAGTTTAGCTGAGATAAGTGGTTACATCTGCTATAAATCTTTATGCTGGCTGAAAGGGTTAGGGGTACCCTAATTACAACCTGATTACAATTTTAACATAACACCATTGTTATGAATTAGCAATTGCAACATTGTGAATAGTGCTTTTTGTCCAGATTAAATTGGCAAAGACTTAAAAAAGATTAGCAACCTGATGTTGTAATCTAATAAAATGGTAGAACATGCCAGCAGGCTGGATGTGGCACCGAGTTCTCCTCATTAATTATTTATATTGTAAAAGGATTCCCCAATTGACGTTGAGCTGCTATAGGGAGGTTAGATGCATTTAAAAATGCTATGTTGTCCCATAATTATTCTCGTCTTATTTTGATTTCATTTTTGAAATTAACATTTTTAGTTTTTTTTGATTGAGTTGGTTAAATAGCCAATAGGCACTTATCAGTGTCTCTAGTGAACTCTAGTAATGTACCGGAGACATATCTCTGTCTTTGTTCAGGCCTGGGCTACCATAAAGACTTGCAGACCAGAGCTACATTTATGGAGGTGTTGACTAAGATTCTGCAGCAAGGCACAGAATTTGACACTCTGGCCGAGACTGTTTTGGCCGACCGTTTTGAGAGGCTGGTGGAGCTGGTCACCATGATGGGGGATCAGGGAGAGCTTCCCATTGCCATGGCACTAGCCAATGTAGTTCCATGCTCCCAGTGGGTATGTAACCACTATACACTAACAAGAGACACTGTATCCCAAGGTTGAAATGAATACTTAGGATTTGCTGGTGTACTCTGCAGGATGAGTTGGCCAGGGTGTTGGTGACGCTGTTCGATTCCAGGCACCTGCTTTACCAGCTCCTCTGGAATATGTTCTCTAAGGAGGTGGAGCTAGCTGACTCCATGCAGACTCTCTTCAGGGGCAACAGTCTGGCTAGCAAGATCATGACCTTCTGTTTCAAGGTAAATTCGTGCTATTAAGTTTACCTGCAAAACAATATTCTGCGACGCACACTTAAAAAGAACCACAACAGATGTTTGTCTGTGTTTGACTCCTTTTATTATTCTTCACAAAAATATTCGTGGGTGGATGAATGGATGGCGTTGCAAATTACAGATAGTGACTTAACTAAATTTGTGACAGTGATAGTTATTTCATATGGGCCATCGGTTCATCCATAAAAAAGCATTTTAAGAATTATTACCGTAAATAGGTTAAGATTCAAATTCCAGCAATCTAAGCTGCACTCATGACTGTGCGACAGATTAAATATGCAGATGGGCCTAGCAGCTGGATAATGGAAAGTTTCAGAATAGTAGATTTGTTTTTAATATGCTACAAATATGCTGTAAATGTACATTTCACTGTAAAGTCTGATTTAAACAGAAGTCTGATCTGGCTCAGCGATCATTTGCATATGTTTACTGATGTGCACAATATTCAAATTAATATTAGGTCTTTATATGAGGACACCTCAGCTTTGAATAAAAGATTGTTTAACCATTGCATTTGCTTGTCTTTACTTATGAAGGTGTATGGAGCTGCTTATCTTCAGAAGCTGCTTGAACCTCTGATGCGAGGCGTCATCACATCTCCTGAGTGGCAGCACATAAGCTTTGAGGTTGACCCCACCAGGTAGATCTGCTATAGTTGTTCTATATCCAGAATGAGCAATAGGTTTGTTTAACACCTTGTAATTTATTGGTGTAGCCCATTGTCAATTCTCACAGCAAGTTGACATGCTTTCACTTCTTTTTGTAATGCAATTCATTAAACTATTTTCATTTCCCTTTTGCAGACTAGAACCTACTGAAAACCTGGAGGAGAACCAGCGAAACCTGCTGCAGATCACAGACCGTTTCTTTCTGGCCATCATCAACTCTTCCAGCGAGTTTCCTCCTCAGCTGCGTAGCGTATGCCACTGTTTGTACCAGGTATGCTCTGGTCTCTCCTCACCCATGCTGGTCTGATCTATCATGCCGAACTTCTTCACATTTGCTGCCCCATCACTCTGCTATTGGCTGCTCTCCAAATAGAGAGCATGATCTAAAATTTGCACTAACAAACACTCACCCAGTTTTCCTACCTTCACTTTATACACATGCAGTGTAACGTCTCGTGAAGATTCTTTTGTGATAGCATCACATTTTGTCGCTATATATTCTGGGATTTGTTGGACAGGCATGGGCTGCTACACAGGGTAGATTGTGATTTGAATGTTTGCACAGATTACAAATTGTCCTGATTTATTGCCGTTTTTTTTCTACATGTATGCATGAAAATCACACGTGACTGTTCAATAGTAATAAAATCTACCTTGCATACATACAGTATACACTGCATATATTACTTGATGTCCTTTAGTAAAAGGTGTAATAGCCTGATTATTGAAAGCCCATTAGTGTAAACTTTTAACCTCTTACAGCTATGGTGAAATTGGTCTTAAATAGAGATTTGCCGGCACTGATCAGCATGTCAGGTAGGTTTAAGCACTTGAACAGTGCATATGCAGAATTTTATGTGGTTGGTGATCTGCCATCGGTCCATTTCACAAAAAGTTACATTCAACCCAGGTCTTTGTATTCAATAATTAGTAATAGTCATACGTTTGGTTGAAACTTCAGGGGGATACGTAGCAGCCATAGTGTGTGAAAAGCCTTAAAACAGATGTTTGTGAGCAGGAAGGAATTGCTAAAGCCCTACCACTTACTGCCTGTTTCCTTTCTGTTTGCACTGTGCATACTCCTCTCATCCAGCAGTCACTCAATGCTTTGCATTCACAACCACATGAGCTTTTCTTCAGAATGAAAGCTTTAAAAATTCTTTCCCCACTTTGTGCTTTCTTCTAAAGTATTTAGAGACTATCTAACTTGTGCCTGTGTAAAAATTCTAGCTTTTTGTTCGATAAAGTCGCACCATGGTAAATCATTTTCACAACATACCTTAGGAACTAAACCTGAGTAGATGGTAAGTAGTCAATTAGACCTTGCATTAAACCTTACGGTTAAACTTAGCCTCCTCACTTTGTGCTTCAGATTTCCGAACCATTAAGCTCCAATGGAGAGCTCTCCTGTATGTGTTTGCATTATGGCTGTGTGCGCTGTGCTTAACGTTGTGTAGCCGCTGCTGTGACTTCTGTGCCCATCTCTGCCCTGTAGGCTACTTGCCACTCCCTACTGAATAAAGCCACTGTTAAAGAAAAAAAGGAAAACAAAAAATCCGTAAGTCACCCAGAATTTTTTTTTTCTAGCCACCATTTATATATTCATTCTGGAAATCAGCAGTTTTTCTTTCTTTTTTTGGCTTTTTATTTCCGTCGTAAAACATGTTCATAAGCAACATGGCCCTACTAACCTCTTACTAACTTCAAAGTCATGGTTGAAACGGCGTAGCTGTTTGGATCATTACTGTCGTGAGCCATTCCTGTCTGGTTTGGAATGGGTAATGGGGATGGCTGTGTGGAGGGCCAATGGAAACAGGCTTTTTTTTCCCCAGTCATTTGTCTGCAAACGCAGTAGGTTGACCCTTGATTGGAAATTTTCCATAACATAGGAACCACTACCTCTGCCATGGAGATCATTGCACATAAGCAGAAAAACATGAACGATTAAACCAGATTGCTCAGTCACCTGCTGTGAAAAAGAGTGCTCGTTAGCAGACATTAAGCACTGAACAACTGCTTACCAATTAGAATTATAAAGATTTGAATTTTTGTTTGTAATAAAAAAAATTAAAAAGCCACCATGGTTACTTGGTGTGCAATTAAATAAAGCATGTGCTTCTTTGTTGGTTATCTGGGTTTGGATCAGTAGGTTCACTATTCATGCACATGTATTGCTGTGGTAAATGTGCTTACTGTGTGTGCGTGTGTGTACACGCTCCGTCCATTTTACGTTCATGCAGTTATTTATTCAGCTAATCATGTGGCAGTAATGGAGTTAAAACATGCAGAGCCTTAAGTAATGATCACATATATCACCAGCATTGTGATCTCTGTGATGTTGCTACAAGTCAAGGCTGGCTTGACTATTTTAGAAAATGTTATTTGGGTAATTTCCCAGCATTCAATAGTCTCTACATCACATTGTTAAAAAAAAAACAACAAAAAAAGCCCCACTGAGTGAGAGGAATCTCTGTTGAAAACAACGCTTTGTTGCTAAGCAAGGTCAGCGGAAAATGGCCATATTTGCTCCCGGGAAAGCTTATAATAACTCAAGCACTGTGTATAACCATGGTGAGCAGAAATGCATGTCAGCATATACAAAATATCTAATCTTGCAGTGAATAAGCTATAACTTTAGAGTCTGGTTTGTAACGTCACAGTCCTTGCCTGTCCTAGCCTTGTTGTATTCCATCATTCTGAGATGCTTTTCTGCTCCCATGGTTGGGGGGGGGGGGGGAAAGGGGGTTAATTGAGTTACTATTGCTGTCCTGTAAGCTCACACGGGTCTGGCCATTCTTCTGTGTTCTCATTGTTTCAGCCTATAGACCCTCTTTCCACACAAGTGGTTTTATTTTCTTCATTGTGATGTTTGATTCGAACATTACCTGAAGCTCTTGACTTGTAACTGTGTGAAATGTATTTCTTTGTTTTACCCTTTCATTGTGCTGCTGCAGCATGATTGGTCTAATCGATAACTGCAGAAATGTGCAGGTGTCCTGGCATGTCCAGTAAAGTTGAGTGTGTAGTATATGTATATATGTGTATATACAATACCGGTCAAAAATTTTAGAACGCCTCCATTTTTCCATTTACGCAGTTTAATGTCTCAATGTACTCTGAAATTAAAGCATAGAACAAATA
>JAOUQX010000041.1:9885991-9902094 GCA_028566295.1 Liobagrus marginatus | reverse complement strand
GTGTGTGTGTGTGTGTGTGTGTGTGTGTGTGTGTGTGTGTGTGTGTGTGTGTGTGTGTGTGTGTGTGTGGTTAGGTTCGCGTGCTCATTAGTGTGTGTGCGCGCGTGTGTCACATGTCACACAGCCTGCGGCCCCACATGGTCCTAGCGCTACTCGGGTTGTCTCCCAGGCTAATGTCCAAGGACATTACACAAAAGAAGAGGATTTTGAGTACCAAAAAGTCAACCGTTTATTAAAATTACCACGTTTAAATCAAATCTGATGTTTTTTTTTTTTTGTTTCTGAATTTTTTTTAAATTGTGTCTCGGAAGGGGGGTGGTCTTATACAGCAAGTATAGCACAAAACCCAATTTTTCGCTCGGAAAATAGGGGGGTCGCCTTATACACCGGAAAATACGGTAAATAAATGTTTATATTTATTGTGGACAGTAAACAAGCCTGAGGGGACTTCAGGTGCTTTGTGTCAGTGTGGATGCTGCTTTATATTAACTTTATCACTCAAATGACTTAAATGCCACCATTTGCTCAGCAATAATCACATTTTCACCCCTAATGATTCAAGCGAAGTAAGATTGATTGTCCTTTCCTTTATGATTAAAAGACTCTCTCACATACATACAAGTACAGTGTGTTTAAATAATTTTCTTTGCTAATGCTGTTATAGATAGTATTTGAACTCGAAGCCTGCTGTTTAATGGCCAGAACATAGACCACATATCAGTCACTGGCTAGCAAGTGCATATTCATTGTTATCCTTTTTTAAGATTAAAAAGCATTCAAAACTAAAGACCATTAGAAACGGACAATTTTGTCGTTCTGCGTTTCTGCATAAAAACGGGTTGAACTCTAGAGACTTCAACGCTGTAATTTACTCAGAAATTGCTTCTTACTACATCATTCTCCTGCCCTCAACCATTCTAGTTTTATGTGCTGTTTCTGCTTCTCCCAGCGTAAGAGTTAAATCATGTACTTCGTCACGTTGTCTCCATGAAGTTATTTGTTAATAGTGTCCACAAATCACATTTTTATTTTCTGGGGTTGGGCACAATTATTTTCACCAAAATCTGTTGAATAAAAATGACCCTAATAGTTAAAATTGCAAATATTTGCCTTACAGAAACCTTAATAATGACTATTATATTAGTCGTCGTTCCCCCCGCGCTTCTTTAAGGAACTAAATGACTAATCTAGATCTAAGTATTTTTTCTTTCTCGGTGTTGTATACATGCGCTTCTGTTTTTTTTTAAGGCACTTGTTTTAAAATAAAAAATATATAAAATTTTCATTAGCTTCTGATTGCTGATGTCCCCCCCCCCCATGGCTCTAAGACGGTGGTAATGGTGGTGGAGATGGGATGAGTATAGCGTCTTGTGGTGATGTGGATTCAGTATTCTTGTCCACAGGAGTATTAAGTGCTACATCTTCAAATGGAGTTGGAGTGATGCTGTTTGTCTCTGGAGGTGGAGAAATAATGATTTCTGTATCAGATGGAGGTTCTGGTTCGGTCTTTTTGTCGCTTTCAGGTGTTTGAGGACTCTTGCCGTTTGCATCATGTGTTTGAATTTGGACTGGATTTGCTTTTCCATTTAGTGGTTGGACATATTCGTGCCCAAACGTACTGTTTACTTGAATGTCCTCAAAGGGGACCTCCTCGCCCGTTGGGTTTAACGTCGTAAATCGCTTGGATAGCCGCTGTGGAAGGAATGAGTGGAGGGAAATTTTTTTGGACTCGCTGTGGAAGAATAGCCGCTCCTCATTGACCGTCGGTATGTTGGGTTGGACACCACTTTCAATGAACGGAGAAGGTCCAGCCCAGTCAGTATTTACCATCTTCTTTTTCTTCATTTGATGATTTCTGACTAAAATCACTACAATTGCTAGAAACATAAGAAACAGTATACTACCAATCAAGTAGGCTACTATAGTTCCTGGGTGCCTTTTCTTATTCTTATTTTCTTGGACTGGGTATTTCAGTATTGTTGTTTTGGTGTTGTCCGTTTGAGTCATGGGGCTGGATTCACTGTTGGGAGTTAAAACTGTAGATTTTCTCTCACTGATTATGCTTTTTGTAGTTATTTCATATGTTGCGTTTATATCCATTGTATCAGTAGTACTACTTGTACCAATCTCCATGTAAACTGTTGGGCCAAGACCAGTGGAAACTGCAGCAGTTGTTGATTTGTTGAGTGTGTAGGTGGCTGTGGTATTTCTCTCTTCATTGCTAATGTCCAAAGTTCCATTTGACTCTAGAATTGGCAGTTGTGTGTTTTCTTCTTCCTGGGAAATTGACCATTTAGTAGTTCGGGTATCTGTAGTCTGTACCTCTACTCCTGACTGATTTGTAAGAACTGCTGGAGAATTTTGGAAAGGAGTTGGAATATCAGTCTGTGGCATATCGGACATAAAGGATTCTTTCTCTGCAGATCTAGTAGTTCGGTTTCCTTTAGTGACTCTATCAAGACCTTTATTGGTGGATTTAAAATGATAAAATGTTTGATCGTTTCCTTTTCTGGTAATGGCCTCTTCTAACATATTTTGTGGCAGTGATGTAATTTTTGGTGGCTGTACTGTCGAGAAAGGTGCGGAGAACAAATAAGACCTACTTTCTGTAGGGATTGTCATTGCAGAAGATACGTACTTTTCATGACTCAAACTCGTATCACCTTGATGGTCTGAGGTTTGTGGCAGTGTTTCTGAAGATAAGTCATTTTTCTTATCCTCAGTGATGTACTCCTCAGTCCTCATTTTTGTTTCCTGTTCTTTGGAGGTACCTTTTTGCAGCGAGTTGATGCTTGGGATATAGGTTGTTTTCTCATTTTGTTTTGGGAATTCTGGAGAAAAAGCAGTTGGTACTTTAGCCCTTATAGTTGGTGTGTAATCTGTAAAGGTACTTTGATTTGAAATAATGCTGCTTTGTCTGTTTCTTGTTTCATCGTTTGGTTTCAAAGGTTGCTCAGTGTATTTTGGGAAGAAAGTGGTTAAGTTGTCAGCCCCTCTGGTTTGTTTATTTTCTTTAGAAGTATCTTCATGCTGCCTCGCGCTGCCTGGAGTATGGGCTGTCTCGCACGTTAGTTTCCATTGAAGGACCAGAAACAGTGCACATGTTCTGAGAATGAATGTCATGATGTCCTCTTCATAGATGATGTCTGTAAGCTACCAGAAGGTGTTTGTTAAAAATCAGTGAAAATATAATGGTACCCTGACTCTGTTAAAGCGAAATGCAGTTAGAACCTAGCTGTGTCGCCAAGAGAATACTGTATATCTATCTATCTATATAATATGGATGGGTAATTTTTAATACTTCAGTTAAATAAATTCAGCATTAAAGTGTTGCAGTGTAATAATATGCTACAGAATCTGCTGTTGTCTGAAAAGAAATCACACTGTTGGGTCTGTGATCTTGTTGCTAAAGGTTAGTATGGGTTGTGGTCTCTTGGAGAAGGGGTGCAAGTGGTTGTGTATAGTCTAACAAAATAACCTCGGCAGAATGTGTTCTTTCATTGACCCATTACCAGTATATAACTGACTAATATTTTTTTTTTATCATTGTAAATCTTCAACCAGTTCTGCATTCTGTGTATTACACCATACAACATCCATAAAATGCTATACCAAACGTTTAGCAGTTAAGTAAAGATTAATTTATTGTGACAACCATGTTATATACGGTACATGAAATAACCGCGGTCCTGAAACCTTGATACAGTTATTCAAGTATATATTCATTAAGGACAATTCATATAAAATGTGATTCTAAAGCTTAACCCATCAATTACAAATAATATTCGAGTGGAATCTTTGTCCTGGTTCGAATATACTGACATATCAGTTACTTACCAAGTTAACATACAGGTGTCCTAATGAAGTCTTGTATGTTCATCTGCCCAAAGGATTTAATAATCAAATCTGAAGAGGAGTTATACTGAAAAGATAATGCGCTATAAATATTCGCTGCAGCACCTCAACTCGCTTCCAGTCTTGGTGAAATGTGATTGCTTAAAGTTTGTTGAATGCGGAACTTGCACCCATTTTAGTCACAGGAAATGAGAACTGTGAAAGCATTGACTTTTCTTGTCACTGTTCTGCAATTTAAAAAAATAAATTAAAATGGTGTTAATGCAATGATAGAGCATTATAGTTCTAAACAAAGCATTAACATTTTGTGGAATCTACAAAATGTTTCAGGATTCTGTTTTAGAGCCACAAATTTAAGCGTGAATAAGTGTGTTTTTAAGACCGAAATTTTATACCTACTCTTCTTTGTATTAAAACATACTATTTTGAGAATAAAAATGACTTTAATTATGACTCTTGGATTAAAAGTATGTAAAGGGAAATAAAAAGCACTCATAGCTAGAGAATAGTCTGAAGCTTTTAGAAAATCAGCATACATGGTTATACAATGATAATTATAGGATAGTGTATGTCAGGGGTCACCAACCTTTTTGAATTTGAGAGCTACTTCTTGGGTAGCGATTAATGCGAATGATAATGATTTCTCACAATAATTATCAGCAATGATCGAGCAAGGTAGGAAACAGATAAATATCAATATGCAACACTTTATTTCTATAAATCTTTAAGTAATTATATTTTCAAAATTACATTAATGCAAGCCTGTGTCATGCCCACAGACTGTGACCTGGTCGGCCGCCAGAGCACGGCAGTGAGAGGCAAAAGAGGGGCGTGAACAGGCTGAGTTTGGTGGATTCTTCACACACACACGTGTGCGCGCCCAACACACACCGAAGCTAGGTTTTGTAATCAGACACAGAGCTTAAATAAACTCTCGGCCAGGGCTCTCTGACTTACAATATCGGGTACACGCTCACGCGAGCTGCTCAGAGACTGCACGCGTACGCCGGATGTTTATTTTTTTTCTTCGTTTAAATAAAAGCTTCCCAGATGAACACTGCTTTTATGTCGACTGCTCCCCGGTGCTACAGAGCTTACGCTCCGCCATGCCGACAGTCACAGCCTGATTTAAAAAAGAATAGCATCGAAAAAAATAGATGTAGCTCACTGTTAAGTGGCACTATGGTGGGATATTTTTAAAATGGGCTCGCGGGCGACTCGTGGTCCTTGTGTGCTACCTGGTTCTCGCGGGCACCATGTTTGAGACCCCTGGTGTATATAAACCAGCTAATGCATAATGTGATCTTACACACTAAAATACATCACACACACACATCAAATCATTTTTAGATTAGCAGTTTATTTTACCATGGTTGATTACAAAGAAAATAAGGAATTTATAATACATATCTGGTTCATATGAGGGTGTAAGGAAAGAGACCAGATGGAGAAAAATCTGTGTGCCCTATACGTGTCCGTCTGTGAACAACCCTTTTTAGAACCAGAAATTTCCTTTTCTGAGACTGATTTACTATATTATCTGGTCAACTTGGAACACAGAATTGTTTTATTTAATGTACAAATAGTTCACTTTATTATTTTTTTAATCATCCATTGCAGACGTGTTATATTACAGACAAAAAAATTATTAAAAATAACTAATTAGGCACGCTGAAAAAAGCTATATGGTTAGGTCACCGATGGCTATTTTATTGTATCTATTTATTTATTTAAAATACAGCCTGTGGGTTAATACTTATAACTGAAGAAGACATTTGGAAGTTTACACCACCAAAGGCATGTCTTCCAATTCCTTAGCAGGATCAATGCAGGAATCTCTGGATGTTGAGCTCTGCATAGTGACCAAGACATTTTCCTCACCCTTGTATTTAGTGTTGCTTTTATGCAACATATTTGCCTCTTCATCTTCTTCTTCTTCCTGCATTGCTGCATCAGGATGAACCTCCTCTAGAAGGAGGTTGGTCTCGCATGGACCTACAATACCTCCCTCTGCTCTTTCGCTGCTCCAGTTACTTGATCCTCTCGCATCCATATTATTGCGGTTAGGGCATCGAGCCTGGCACTGTCGCTTCAGAGCCAAAAGCTTATATACCAGCACCACAACAATTATTAGTAGGACAAGCATGAGACTCCCAAATGATGCAACTACTATGAATGCTAGCTGGGGGTCAATAAAACAACTCTCTGTACCCCCTGCAGCTTCAGTTTGGTTCTCTAAGCCATTTGTGATGGTGATCTTGGGAATTGATGTAGAATTTTCCATACCAGCTAAAAAACTGAAACAGGAAGAAAACTAATTTATTGGTTAAATAAACAAATTAGTGTTTACAAGTAATGTCCAGGATAAATCAAACCTACCACAGAACTAACCAGACAGGCCTTCTCTTGGAGACAGATCTTTGTGCTGCTCCTACTTAAAATAAATACACAATAGGTATATAGTATGAACGCTTTACTGTTCACTTCAGACACAATTGCTTTGCGTTCAGTCAATTTCTCGCATCAAGTTTTTTGATGCATTTGATTGTTTACAATCAGTACAAAAAGCTATTGAGATCCAATTTATTCCAAGTACTCTAGTATGCCGTATGCAATTGCACTGTAGATAACAAAATTTCCGTCTGCATTCTGTGGCACACAATGAACACGTTAACAAAATGTTAAGAGATTGAGCACTTACCTATGTAATCTTGGGTTGCACAGGTTATTAAAACTGACAGATGAACTTCTGAATCAAGCCTGTGTAAATGGCCCAAGTTGCTAATGCAGTCGCTTCCTGTCCCTTGTCTAGTAGTTATTTAGAGGGATCTTTGAATTTAGATGTCTTGGCGCTATGAGAGAAAGGCGAACATAAATAGCAGTTTCTTCATTTGGGTACATTTTTATAATTGGAAGACATTTGCAAACATTTGGGAAGAGTTGAAGTAATCGCTTATTCTTGACTTGCCATCATGTCCATGGTTATACTGAAATCGTCAAGAGGGTTTTTGATGTTAAGGGTAGAAGAATAGGATAAACTTAAGTGCTCACTTTTGCAAATTATTTTGTTAAGTCAAACCCCATAACCTCTCTTCTTATACATCCATACAGGTTTAAAACAGGACAGATCAACGGTGACCTTCTAATTTACCACGTGCTACTTACACTCAAACCATACTATGCTAAACACTACGAGATAGTTGTTGACCTCACCCATGTTGGCCCTAGCAACCGCTTCAAGACTGACTTCCTCTCAAAGTGGTTTGTCGTGTTTCCAAACTTTGCATACGAGAATGTGGCTGCTGTCTTTATCTATAACTGCAACACCTGGGTTCGAGAATACACTAAGTACCATGAGCGGCTGCTGACTGGTCTCAAAGGCAGTAAGAAGCTGTTGTTTATTGACTCTCCCGCACGTCTTGCTGAATATGTGGAACCTGACCAGCAAAAGCTTCCTGCTTCAACCCTGGCTCTGGAGGAGGACCTTAAGGTTTTCCATAATGCACTTAAGCTTGCTCACAAAGACACAAAGGTGTCCATTAAGGTATAGTGACAGAGAAATTTCTATTGAAAATTTACTTAATGCCTCTTATTATTAAGCAAAACTGGTTTGATGGGATGTTCTTGTATTAAAGATTTTTTTTTTTTTACTTTTTCCCCAGGTTGGCTCCACAGCTGTTCAAGTGACCTCAGCTGAGCGTACCCGTGTCCTGGGCCAGTCAGTCTTCCTCAATGATATCTACTATGCTTCTGAGATAGAAGAGATTTGCCTTGTTGATGAAAATCAGTTCACACTGACTATCGCCAACCAAGGAACACCCCTTACTTTTATGCACCAGGAATGTGACGCCATAGTGCAGTCCATAATCCATATCCGAACACGCTGGGAGCTCTCTCAGCCTGACTCTATCCCGCAGCACACCAAAATCAGGCCTAAAGATGTGCCTGGAACCTTACTTAACATTGCCCTCCTCAACTTGGGCAGCTCTGACCCCAGCTTGAGGTAAAATGCATAGTACAATTGCATTTGCCGTTTTTATGGTAACAGCTATGTTTTAATCACTAGCTTAATTCTAAATGCTAATGTGGGGGTTGTGAGTCTTAAGTTAAGCTGTCAAGACAATAGAGAAAAAACCTAAGCCTGAAAAACGGGCACATTCTTTTACATCATTAAATATGTCCTTCATATTTTAAAGAATATGTAAAGAGCCTCCTAGAGAATTGTCTAATCATTATTTTGGTGCCATCCACAGGTCGGCAGCATACAACCTTCTGTGCGCCCTGACATGCACCTTCAACCTAAAAATTGAAGGGCAACTCCTAGAAACATCTGGCTTGTGCATCCCAGCCAACAACACACTTTTTATTGTGTCAATCAGTAGGACGTTAGCAGCCAACGAACCCCACCTCACCCTGGAGTTTCTAGAGGAATGCATCAGTGGTTTCAGCAAGTCAAGTCAGTCTAGCATAGACCCTCATCATATTTGTACACCTAACAAATTAAGTGTATTAGATTCATTGAATTACTTTTCCTTTACTGTGTCTGCCGGTGTTCCAGGTATTGAACTGAAGCACCTGTGTCTGGAATACATGACACCTTGGTTGCGCAACCTTGTTCGTTTCTGCAAACACAACGACGATGCCAAACGGCAACGTGTAAGTGCCATTCTGGATAAGCTGATCACGATGACTATCAATGAGAAGCAAATGTACCCTTCAATTCAGGCTAAGATCTGGGGAAGCCTGGGCCAGGTGGGTTTCCCCTTTTCCACCAGCACAGAAGCTACAGAATATCTAATATTGGGCTCGTAAACAAAAATACATTTTTACTTTAAACTTCCGTGTCCTACGCAAGTGTCTTTAATCTCATGCTTTTTTTTTGCTTGTGTATAGATATCAGACCTATTGGATGTGGTATTGGATAGCTTTATAAAAACCAGTGCTACTGGGGGCCTGGGATCGATCAAAGCTGAAGTAATGGCTGATACAGCAGTGGCTCTGGCATCGGGAAATGTTAAACTGGTTTCAAGCAAGGTATGTAGTCAACCATTTTTTGCAGACTTATTTTTACCGGTTTATAGATTCCTTTAATCAGAAATTGATTTACTGGGCACCAGCAATCACAAATGTCCCTGTCCCAAATACTACTACATTATACCCATGTTAAATAACAGGACTTGGGTCAGCTTAATATTCATTTAAGCCCATGTGAAACAACCTCTATAAAAATCCCTGTGAGCAATGATGTAAAAAAAAATCCCTTTGAGAAAAAACTCGGAAGAACACGGTAGAAAGGGGTACATCAGCAACCCGGTGGCTTGAGTGAACTGCCAGTAATCAACACCTTTTTACCAATCAGATTCTATAATTTACTTGACAGTACGGTATGCGGCGCGACCTTGACGTTTTTCAGGACTGTTTTGGTTTATATGCTTTGATTGCTAATGGCCATTTTTAAATATTTCCAGACATTAGCTGTTTTTCCCAGTCTTCCTAATACTGTTTTAGCGACATAAATTTTTTTTTTACCAAATGTACTGCATTTAATAGTTTTGAGTGCTATTTATGAAACTTGTTTACCTTAAAAGCCTCTTGTGTTAAAATTCATTTTTCTTTACAAAATGTTACATTTATTTATTTACAGCAGCACACTACAGAGCCTCTCTTAAATAGTCGATGAATTAGTTCCATGGAAAAAGTTCCTTGCCTTTCGGGTGCGAACACTGATTTTTGTCCAATCTTGCTTTACTACTCCATTAGTTTGAACTATTCTATACAAACGCCTATCCTCAATTCCTAGATGCACTTTCTTAAACACACAAACAAAATAGTAAGTTAGCCAGACACACTCTTCCTTTATATGAACAACTGTTCGCTTATAAACGTGAATGGACATCATTGTTAGACAGCATAGCACAAAGCTGTCCCTTCTGATTGAAATTCCACTAACCTCAAGTGTCTCAGGCATTGTGGTCCTTGAATGAAACAGCAAAAGCATTAAGATCGGTCTTCATGTTTACTTCTCTCCATTTGACATTGCTATATATTTAATCTCATAGCTACACTGAGAGGGTGCTGCGCACTGTTTGGCTAGCATGTGCCAGCCACTGCTGATGTCACTACATGCCAGTTTAGGAGTACAAGGGCAGGCTTTGTCCAGTCATTGCATCTGCCTTCTCTCTGCCTCACACAACATCAGACTCCGAAGGTCAAATACAGACCCAAACATGACCTTATTGAGGAGGTCATAAGCCTCTGTAGAGGAAAGCTTAGCTGCATGTCACACTGAGATGATGACATTTTACAAGCAGATCATGCTAATTTGCATGATTTTAAAAGTGACCCTGGACCTTGAGAACTGGAGTAATTGATCTTTTTAGCGAAAAATAATTCATCCTTAGCTGGTTTAGGATGAGCATGCCACCTGGTGAGCACACACTAAGACCAATGATCTTTCCTCATGTTTTGTCATAAATGTTTTAAAATGTCATAAATGCCGCTCGAGTCTGCACCACTAAGTTGTTCAATACCTAGTTAAAAGTTTCTTCTTTTTCATCTATGCTTTAAAGGTGATTGGCCGAATGTGCAAGATAATTGACAAGACATGCCTGTCTCCCACTCCTACTCTGGAGCAGCATCTGATGTGGGATGATATCGCCATCCTGGCACGCTACATGCTTATGCTCTCCTTTAATAACTCTCTGGATGTAGCTGCCCACTTGCCCTACCTCTTCCACGTCGTCACCCTTCTGGTGGCTACAGGACCCCTGTCCCTCAGAGCCTCCACCCACGGCCTGGTCATTAATATCATCCACTCACTGTGTACCTGCTCCCAACTCAACTTCAGTGGTAAGGATGTATATGCACACACAGGTTGACATGGTTTTAACATTTCAAAACCATTCCTAAACATTGTGTTAATGTTGTGTGTTTGAGCTCTCATTTCCTAAGAATATTCCCGATCACTCGGGTGCCCTACATTTCTGTTCCAGTGTCACCTCTGCTAACATATTATAATTCTCCTTCTGTCGTCTGCAGAGGAGACAAAACAGGTGCTGCGACTGAGTCTTACTGAATTCTCGTTGCCCAAGTTTTACCTGCTTTTTGGCATCAGTAAGGTCAAATCAGCGGCGGTCATAGCTTTCCGCTCCAGCTACAGAGACCGCTCGTTCTCTCCAGGCTCTTACGAGAGAGAGACCTTTGCGCTGTCCTCCCTAGAGACGGTCACTGAAGCCCTGCTAGAAATTATGGAGGTTTGTTTGAGTCTTCACTAGATGTTAATGTTTTTTTAAGGTTCTTATATTTTTGACCTTATTTAATTCTGAACTTTTTCTTGTCTTCTTAGGCTTGTATGAGGGATATTCCTGGATGCAAATGGTTAGATCAGTGGACAGAATTAGCTCAGAAGTACGTAAATGAAAATATATGTTTAATTGTAACTTTTTATTTTCTTCTGCAGTCAGAAATAGTATGTGTGCTCATTCATCTGTTTTGTATCATTGGATAGATTTGCTTTCCAGTATAACCCGTCTCTTCAGCCGCGGGCACTAGTAGTGTTCGGCTGCATCAGTAAACGTGTAGCTCATGGTCAGATCAAACAAATCATCCGGATCCTCAGCAAGGCCAGTCCTCTACTCAGCATCGATCGGGTGAGTGCTTTCAACAGTATTGGCTCCATCTATTATTTTACTGCTTACCTTTATATCTGGACACATGATAAAATGTTCCTTTAGTCTTCAGCGTTTCTGGTAAAATGCCCTGATACCAGTTGTACATCAGTCCTTATAGTTAACAAGTGATCTACAATTGGGCAACATATTTAGTAATGAAATGCTGAGATAGATTACATCAAAAAATTCTTTCAACATTTTGGTCTACTTCAGTTTGCTGAATTAAATGAAAAGCTGTTCACGCCTGTCGATCGTCATGCAACGGCATTTACTTGTTGCTTCTTCTCCACACACACATGCACACACAGATAGAGAGAGAGCCTTGCATAATGGCTATGATTTTTGGGACTTCATGTCCCGTGTTCATTTGTTACCACTATTTTTGTTAGATTTCTCATTAAAATGGTTGAACGATGCAAAAACAATTTTGTGTCTAGATTATAGCAGAGAGAATGTTTGTGGTTGTGTGCTGACATCACAAAAGGATATTGTTATTGTCATATACATATTAGCACTGGAATCCTTAATTAGATCATAAATGTTTTTGTGTATATTATTATATGCCTGGAGTCTTTTTTGTTAAGATGTGTGTGGGAGATTCCTCAATACTGTAAGATTTTCTTTCATATTTTTTGACTGCACTAGTGAGGTTGCATTCCTTTCAATTTGTAACTACTTTGAGTTAGTTGCTAGTACAAAGAGTTGGAGTTTGGTGTTTCTTTTACAACAAATATATTTCTGCTTCATACTCGTGCAATTATATGTAAGACATCGTTTGCATATTGCTGAATCACTTGCTGTCATTCATTAGATCTCACATTTTATTATTGGGGACAATAACGTGGCCTCTTTAAACTCTCCCAAAAAAACAGGCTGTTTCTTTCTCTGAGTGTCAAGTGGTTCATATCTGCAGAGTGATGTCGAGATTGGTGGAGAGCCATTTACTCGAGCAGTGTGTCTCTAGATTCTGGTGCTATGCTCCACTGGCCAGCCAGATTAATGCGCTTTCTCTGCAGGGGCTGGAGAGCTGCTTAAAGGGCCCGGATAATTACAACAGTCAGGTTCTTATTGAGGCCACAGTCATCGCTCTCACAAAACTACAACCCCTCCTTAGTCAGGTACGGTGGTGATCTAAGTTGCTGTTCCTGCAAAATCCATATAATTTCTTTTTTTTGTGTGACCGTACTTGCACTGAGAATTTAATGAAGTAAGGAAATACAAATTTGACAATTTTATTAGTCATTCCTAAATCAGTGAAACAGCATACAACTTTAACCATGACAAAGGGCATAATAGCTAAACACCTAACATTTATAACGTGTTTAATGAGAGGCATTGATTTTCTTCTAAAACTTTAAAGGTTTGTGCAGTATTATATATCAGACTGCAGTGTGAGTGAACAGAGTTATGTATGTTTGTGTGTTCAGGACTCTCCCATGCACAAGGCTCTGTTCTGGGTGGCAGTAGCAGTGCTGCAGCTGGATGAGGTAAATCTGTACTCTGCTGGGACTGCACTGCTGGAGCAGAACCTGCACACACTCGACAGCCTCCGGGTGTTTAATGACAAGGTATTAAGCGCGGCGTGAATGACATTCACACACAGACGTGTGCCAAATGTGAATTGTTTGCAGGCTAGGTCCGTATAGTAAAATATTTCTATACATTTATAAAGCAACACTGAAATCTGACTTAGGGAAAGCATTTTAGTCTGCATTGTGTTTTTGCATTGTGTATTTTTGTATGTCCTTTCTCTCTGTTTTTGTAGAGTCCTGAGGAGGTCTTTATGGAGATTCGGAAGCCTCTAGAATGGGACTGCAAACAAATGGACCATTTTGTTGGCCTTAACTTCAACTCTAACTTTAATTTTGCGCTAGTGGGGCATCTGCTGAAAGGTAACCGAGCGACACACTAACAATCAGTCTAAGCAGGTTTCTAATATGTCTTCTTATGGTTGATGGTGCACTTCATTCTCATTGTACTACTGGCTGTACTGATTTGCTTCTTTTTTTTTTTTTTACACCAATATGTTTAATGATTTTCAAACCTACACTACAATGAGGTTAAATATAAAGATATAACTTGACTAGAAAGAGAAAGCTCTGGGTCTTCCACCGCATAGGAATTGTGTTTTTAAACACAATATTTCATAGTTTTTGTTCTACTTCCATTTTCTGAAGGATACAGACACCCATCCTCGACTACGGTGGCTAGAACAGTGCGTATCCTCCACACACTCCTGGGTCTGGTGGGAAAACATCGCAACTGTGACAAATTTGAAGTAAACACTCAGAGTGTGGCCTACCTGGCAGGTGAAGAAAAGGAACATAAACCCACCCACACTATTTGCAATCATATCTGTCCTGTTTTAAATGTGTCCATATACCTCTTTTAGCTCTGCTCACAGTGTCTGAGGAGGTGCGCAGCCGCTGCAGTCTTAAGCACAGGAAGTCTTTGCTTCTTTCTGAGGTCACCATGGAAAACTTCCCTGTGGACACCTACTCAGTTTATCACTCTGAGCCTGGATGCAGGTGAGATCATTAAACCCTTTTAACGAAAGATACAAAACAATTGAAGTATGACTTTTTAAATATTTAAAATGTTTACACAATGCTAGATGCCTGTTATGATATTCTGAATCACAATATTTATTAATGGATTGCCTTTTTTGTTTAAGCAACATTGAGCTCAGGAAATGTGCTATTTTTCTGGTGAAGATAAGTCATTAAAATGCAGAGTAAAATTTCTTTTTATTGTTTAACTGCCAAACTGGAGCTTCAAATAGTTTCTAGCATCTGGCTATTCTAAAGGAATTCTTGTAGTAGTTTAATGATCAGTGTATTTATATTTGATGTCTTCAGGATCTTCTTTTATTTGCCAAGAAATTTGTGATTACGTCTTAAACAAATAAAAATGACAAAGTGGACACTACAATACTTAGTCCTACATTAGGGTGCATCCATTTTAAACTTTTAATATTAAAATTGTCACTTTTTTTTTCCCTATTTTAACTTTTTCCATTCAATGTAATTACACTTCTGACAAAGTTTCAACAAATTTGGACATCGACTATGTGGTCCACCAATCAAATCAATTTTGACATCTATTGGAATATTGGCCGAATGGCCGTATTTTAACAATCATTTTGTTTTGAAATGTTAAAAACAAAACTTTTAAAAATTGTTACGTAGCTACTAGCTAGACATTTAGACTCTTTAGAATCTGTAATTATTTTACAATGATACAGCAGTCACAAATAACAGCAAAGTAGGATATATATATATATAGACAGTAGTATATTCAATAATCATAGTCAATGGCTCATAGTCAACTTTTGCAATAAAAACTGTATCTTGAACCATCGAATCATTGTAAGTCATGCAATTACTTTCTTGAGTTTGCGAATGTTTGGTTGTCGCCACCTGCTTCCTGTATGAGCGCCTCTGTAAACGGCTTGCTGCGCTGGTGTCATTTTCAAACGTGTTGCAAGTGCAACAAACTTTGGCCTTTTTATAATGTCATGTGTATGAATACAGGCATTCCCGTGCGAACAGTAGCACGATGGTTTCTAGGAGTTGTAGCTGAAGTGTCATCAAAAAAAAGCAGATGAGTCTTCATTACCTTCACTCCTGTCAGAACCAAATCTATCATTTTCTGTGGCACCATCACTGCTTTCAATGTCACTTGTATCTGCACATACTGCAGTTGTCACCAGTTCTTTAAGCCTTTTATCTCATCTGGTTTTGCAGCCAATACTTTGTCACGCGAACCAAAAGTGGCCGTACGATTAGTCTTCATCAAGTCCTCAGTGTTTTTCACTATCTGTTCGACATTTGCCAGCCACCGAGGAAATGTCTCTGCTAACTGACCTTTCATCTCCTGCACCTTCTTGATACAGTTTGGTGTGGATCTACGTTTCACCGGTATTGGCCTAATTTTAGCATCATCAACGTTAAGTTTTATGATCTTCTCACAGCCTTTGTGTTCACTGATCACTGGAAGGCTTGCCTATTCATAGAAGGCTGTCAGCTTGGACAAGACTAGTTTTGCAGACTCCCATCTCATACGATTCTCACACGCACCATCATTAAGATGATACAGTACATTAAAGAATGCAACACCTGAAGGGAATTTGGAAGACAAGATCCAGTTATTATAGCATCATCGTTTGATATCTTACTTCCAAGATCAAAAATTGTTGACAATCTTTGTGTCACTATTTTCACAGCCATTTCACAGTATTTGATAAGATGCATTAGTATCTTAATTGTAATCATAATTAATGGTCATATTTACCGAAATTTCAGGATTTAATTTAAAAATGGCTGATTCCAGTTAAGCTGAAGCTGTGAACAAGCATAGACTGGTTAGGTTAACATAGAATACAACATTTATGTAGCTCATAACTTAGACGAAGCAGAAAAAAAAATAAAATAATGGCTTTACTTATATATGCTACTACAGTGAGGCCTCGACTTACGAGTTTAATCAGTTCTGTGACGTGGCTCTTAACTCAAATAACTCTTATGTCAAATCCATTTTCACCATTACAATGAATTGAAATGCCGTTAATCCGTTCCG
>JAOUQX010000041.1:9872349-9885891 GCA_028566295.1 Liobagrus marginatus | reverse complement strand
AGACACGTGATGCACGGATGCATTCATTGTGACATTGTGACGTTCGCTCTGCCAACAGAAGCCGGCTCGTAACACGAAGTTTAGCTCGCAGCTAAAAGCCACAAATCGGCCGAGAGACGACTCGTACCTCAAAAAACTCGTCAGTTGGGTCACTCGTAAGTCGAGGCCTCACTGTATGTATATGGGAAAAGTTCAGATTTGAGGTGGACCCCCTAAATCAATTCAGATTTAGAAAAAATTTGGCAGAGTTACTAGTGAGAACCAGTGGAATACTTTGGGAATGAGGACAAGCCGTTTCTTTAACATAAGGGCATTGGATGCACCCTATCCTACATCTGTTAACTCTTTTAACATTTACGTAAATGTGGAGAATGTTTATTCATTGTTACTTTTGATGACTTTTGATTTGTCTTTCCAATGTGACAGGCCTCTAAAGGAAAGTCAGCCATGGACATCGCCCAAAGTATCAGAACGCTATCTAGCAGCGTATTATCCCACAATGGGGCAGACCAGTCCTCGTACACGCAAGTCCATGAGCGTTGATATGGGGCAGCCCTCACAGGCCAATGCCAAGAAACTACTGGGTAACTATGAATATTACAGTCTTTTTTGTTGTATGTTGAGGGTTCCTAATAAACAGAATTTGGCGATTAGTGAAACGAACAGTGGTCATGGTTTGGTGAAAGATTATGCAGTGAAAATGAAAATCTAATTACATTTTCCCTAATTGTAAACAGTTTGTTTCATAGGCACCAGGAAGAGTTTTGATCATCTTATCTCAGACACCAAAGCACCAAAGAGACCAGACATGGAATCGGGCATCACCACTCCTCCAAAGATAAGGAGGGTGGCTGAGCATGACTATGGCATCGGTAAGCCTTTGCGGTACCCGGTGCTGCAAATAATCCAAAACTGGTGTGATGTTTAGGTACAGTACACATATTTTTTCTACCCAGCACATCTAGCTGAGACAGATTTTATAATGTATTCAGTTACATTGACATACAGCATCTCACAAAAGTGAGTACACCCCTCACAATTTTGTAAATATTTTATTATATCTTTTCATGTGACAACACTGAAGAAATGACACTTTGCGCCCATGTAAAGTAGTGTGTGTACAGCTTGTATAGCAGTGTACATTTTATGTCTTTTTTTATCATTACTTGCTGATAATTTGAGATTTCATTTATTCCTTAAATTGCTTAAGGAATTGCGTAAACTCAATGTTGCCCTGTCCTTCCACAGAGTCACAAAGAATAGCCAACTCCCATTTGCGCAAGGTCTCGGTGTCTGAATCCAACGTGCTGCTGGATGAGGAGGTTCTAACTGACCCCAAGATCCAAATGCTTCTCCTTACTGTGCTGGTGAGAAAATTGGGCCAGCTTCAGTTTCCCATCTGCTTACCAGATTTTTTAGTTTGCTAGCATTGCTTTAATTATTCTGAAAATATCATATGGATTAGGTGATTTAGAAGTTTTAAGTAGGAACACCTTTAACAGTCATCAATTCAAATTCAATTTAATTTTATTTCTAAAGTGCTTTTATCAAAACACATTGTCCCAAAGTAGCTTCATAGAAGGTAAACAGTAAAAAGAAAAATCTGAACGTGTGAAATGTAGCCCCATGAGCAAGCCTGAGGTGACCGTTGCAGGAAAAACTCCCTAATGTAATCTTAGGAAGAAACCTTTAGGAACCAGACTCGGGGGGAACCCATACTCATGTGGGGGACATTAGGATGACCTATTTGTGTTTTCCTTTTCTGTAACAGGACACAGTTGCAGTAATAAAACTCTAACAGTTTCTGTAAATTTATAATTTTGTCAGAGCTTTTCGTGACATTCACCATGAACTCTTTAGGCCCAAGTTTTTTTTGTTTTTTTTTCATTTTCAGTTCCTATTTATCACATACACATACATGCAGTGAAATGTTTTTATTCCGCATATCCCAGCATATGAACTTGAACGCTGGGGTCAGCCAGAACGAACGGCGCCCCGGGAGCAAGTGAGGTTAAGGGTCTTGCTCAAGGACGATAACTTGCCTGGTGCGAGGCTTGAACCCCTGACCCTCTGATCACTGAACAGATCACTGACCAGAGCCTTACCATTGAGCCACCACGTCCCCATAACAATATTTCTAGGTTTACTTGTTTTTTGAATCATAAATGTTTCAAATAAAGCATTTTTATTTAAGATACCGGTCAAACAGGCTAAGAATTATATACCCTGCATGACTACCTGCTTTGCCAGCACACCCTAGAAGTGTTTCTTCCCCAGCCAGTTGCCACAAAGTTGGCAGTTGTCTAGTATACCTTTATTGTTATAGAATTAAAATGTATCTTTCCTGGAACTAAGACACCCAAACATTGAATCCAGCATGACTATGCCCCTATGCACAAACCCCCTGAGCTCCATAAAGACATCTTGTGTATTGGTTGATGTGGAATAACTCGAAAATTACCCCAAACCCACTGAACTGGACCTAGAACACCTCACCCAACAGTAGTGCCTGATCTCAAATTATTTTGTGAGCAGCCTTTTTAGCAGTGTGGCAGTTATTGTAGAAGTAAAAGACTAAACTTATATGATTTTTAAAAAGAACGTATGATTATGGTGGTGTACTTTGATGATACTATACTTTGACAATCGTTGAAGCAACGTATCACATTTTAAGAAATGCTTTACAGCACTTGACAAATGATCGATCATTCAGGCTGTTAAGTCTGTTTTCTATTACAGGCCACACAAGTGAAGTACTCAACTGATGAGTTTCACCAGAGGATTCTGTACGAGTATTTGGCCGAAGCCAGTGTGGTCTTTCCAAAGGTGTTCCCAGTGGTGTGAGTGTCCCTTACATATTTACATCATATTTCCATTCTTTATTCATATGACAGCAAATAAAGTGGGTGGCAGGTGTGACGGGACATTTTAAATGCACAAACGTTTAAAGGTTATGAGCCGGAATGCTGAACTTTTTTGGCGCGTAAGCATTTTGGAGGGATGAGACAGTGAAACCCTTGGTACTGTCTCTCATCCCTGACTTGGGCTGGGCTGTCGCGTCGGGTAGCCCGCTGCTTTTTACTGCTCTGTGCGCTCGTGGGCCGGGGCTTTGGCCGCTGCATATTAGGGCTTTGGCGCCGTGTTTCTGGTCCTGGGTTGTGCTGTCGTGTTTGTCACCTGATGAGGCGGTGTGGGGCAGTGGGGCTGGTGTATAGCCTGTCCTCCTTTCCCCGAGGGCCTGAAGCTGGGGCGGCTCGGGTGGTAAAGCCAAGGCACAGGTTTCTTGGAGAGGCATACCTTGAACGCTCCGCCCGTCAGCTTTTTTTTTTTCATATCGCCCCCTGTCTCATCGCTGATACAGTCGCTCCAAACAGAGCTTTTGGGTCGACTGGTGCGTCCAGGAACTCCACCATCTACTTCTCTGAGAGTCCGGACAGACCTAGCCAGAGAGATCTCTCGCCTACAACGGCTAGGCCCATTCTGCAGCCGCAGCTCTGCACCGCTCCACACGACGTGTGCAGATTTAAATCCGCGATGACTCAAATCTCCCAGAGCACCGGTCCCAGAGATCCGGAGTCGAGCTGACGTCCCGTTTTTTCCAATAGCTCAGCTTGATACGCCGTGAGGAGAGACGACCCAGGGCAGTGCGGTCCCTGTTGGCAGTCGATGGACAGTTTAGCGGCTGCCCGACAACATACCTCCAGCAGGTCCTTTTCGCTCTTTACAGGGGAGGCTGAGCTCCCTTCCTGAGCGCTCGCTGGGCGGGGTAGCATGGGGGATAGCATCTTCCTCGTCGGCGAAGACGGCGGAGAGAACTTCGCCGTCCTTGTTTCTCTCTCCCGTTTCTTGAAATAGCGGCGTAAGGAGAGGCAACACGTGAGAGTAGGGGGCTCTCAAAAAAGATACTTGACTTTGTAACTCACAAATAATAGGTCTCCCTACAAACATACGGTCGTACTGCGCTCGGGACGTTACCTCGCGGCTTCGCAGTAGCTTCCAGAATCTGCAAGGTGACAGCTTCCGTAATCTACACAGGGAAGAGAGCGAGAATAACGAGGCAGCAGGTGGCTGCGGTTGATATGCAGGGAGACTGGAATCCCTGGTCGCTTAGCGACAGGTCTGCCAGGGGCGGCAGACGTGGTGTTATTGGTGCTTTCGCAGTCGGTCACGCCTGAGGCGTTCCCATAGTGAGATACCGAGCGAATGTTTGAAAGAGGACATGAATATAGAAAAAGCTGGAGATTAATACTGTACTTAAACTTGCTTTATACTAAAAGGAAAACTCTCATAGATGCTATGAGAAAGGAACCATATGCAAGCGGAACCCATCCTCATTTGGGTGACACTAGCGAGTGTGATTATTAATCATTATATAAATCATAAAAATGAAAAGAATAAATATTTGTTTTAGTTTATTATTGTTCTTTTTGGAATGGAAACATGATGATTTATGCTGAACTAGTAAAGTAATCCAGACTAATAGATAGACATACTTTAATCTCCTGTAATTTTGATCTATACAAGTTGTGGTACATTCACAGTAAACATTTTATTGGGTCTAAAGCCAAGTTTTGATTTCCTTCACTTTGCATTCGTCTTTCATGTGTTGTGCATTCTGAAAACATCAACTGTCATCTGTGTACAGAGTAATCGTTCAACTTGTTACATATTTTACTGCCCTCAACTAGATTCATGTGTTTAGTACAGCAGATGGATAGATGTGTTGCATCATGTTTGTAGTATATACACACACAATTGCACTGTCTCATTGTGGACATAAAATAATTAATCTTGTTCTTGTTGATGCATGGTGTTACCGAGACAGACACAATCTGTTGGATTCCAAGATCAGTACATTGCTGTCCATGTGCCAGGATCCCAACCTTCTGAACCCTGTACATGGAATCGTCCAAAGCGTGGTCTATCATGAAGAGTCTCCTCCTCAGTACCAGCCCTCCTGTCTGCAGAGTAATAAAAACTTCTTGTTGTTTCTTAATCGCAGGAATTTTCTTTGTAGTTTTGATTGATTAGAAAAATCATTTGAAAATTTGAATTTAAACATTATACTGTGGGGAACGTACATCCATGCCTGAATACATTGAGAAAATGTATTTTTGTTGGAAATGCTGCTTGAAAAAGTCTGATAGGGACTGAGTGCTATTTAGTTTTAAATAAAATTAATTTATCGGCTACTCCTAATATGCTGACTGAGTCATTCCCCCTACCCCACCCCCCCTGCTCCCTTTTTGCGCTTCTGTCCTATTCCTCGTTCTCTTATGTTCTCTCATGAAGGCTTCGGTTTTAATGGACTTTGGAGGTTTGCTGGCCCATTCTCAAAGGTATGATTAATCTTTCTTATATTTTCCATTCATTTTTTAAATAGAGGTTCAAGAAGAAAATTCAGTCCTGAGTAATTCTTTTTATCAGCAACCACCTTATTGATCTACGTTTGCTGTTGTATGCTGAAAAGGTTTGATTATTGTTTTGCTCATAGAATCATAGTTACAGCTTTCACTCAACAGTTGAAGTATTCTTAGGCTTATTGATGCATAAGCAGCAGAATCCGTCTCTTGTTTGATCCGAAACATTGAGTTAGACAGCAGATCCATTGTTTTTGTTCAGTGGCTTTGGATCAATTACCCCATCCAATTCACTTGACCAATATGACCAACAAATGTGTAGCTTCTAGTGCCAATGTGGCTTGGTGTTTTTCACTCTGCAGCAAACCCAAATCCCGGATTATGCCGAACTAGTGGTCAAGTTCCTGGATGCTCTGATTGATACTTATCTTCCGGGTATTGAAGAGGAAGGAGGTGAGGAGTCGCAAAGGACGCCAACTTCTCCATATCCACCCATCGTTCAGAGCCAGCTAAGCATCACTGCCAACCTCAACTTGTCCAACTCCATGACCTCTTTGGCAACATCACAGCACTCACCAGGTCAGAGAGTCTGCATGCATACACGCATCCAGGAGCATGTATATGCATGTTGAACTTTTTAACAGCGGGGTCTTTAGGTGTTAAGACTTTTGTTTGCTGCCATTGCTACCGTCTCACTACAGGCTTTGTCACAAATTGCCACTAATCTTTCAGTGAATGTCACTGTGTGCGTGTTGTGTGTGTGCATGAGGATTCTCATTTCTGCATCAAAATCAACATTAACCTCATTGCACTCTCTTTTCTTTATTTGGGACACGCTGTCTATTCAGAAGACCCCATAGTTTATAGACGCTCTTCAACTTTGTCCCATGCCAGGACAGCAGAAGAGATGCCATCGAAAACCGCTGGTACAAGCCTAAACTGTAGAGCTGTGATGGGCAATTAATGTCCAGTTCTATAGTTTGCACACTTCGGTAACTGATTTAAGTGACTATCACTTGTCTACATTTCTTTTTCCTGGTGGTACAGATGTTTGAAAGTGGCCAGTTAAAAAATATGTCTCTAAAGTCAGACATTTCCCTAAAATTTGGTTTTAATTTCACTGTTTCCCTACTATTGACCTTAATATTTACAATACTTTGTCAACATTTAATCTAGCACTAATTAAGGTCCCTGTTTCAGACTGCTTAACATCACCAATCAGACCCACCTTTCATTGTCCACCTTTCAAGGATCTTAAATGATTCTTTTTTTTTTCTTCCTTTTTTCTTTAACTCCTTGCTTATGATTGTTAGACTGCATTCATTTTTTCCACTTCATTTTATATATGCATGTCACTTCCAGTTTTTTTTGCTTTGCTTTCAGTTTTCACAAGAATATTCACCCGCTTGTCAGAACTTTGCAATTTTTTGGAATTGGCAAAAAATTGTGAAGCAAATTTGTAATGGTCGAATAACATACCCACTTTGTGATTCATTGTTTATTTGATCAAGTAAGTGGTGAAAAATTGTTACAAAATATAAAAGTGCTTTAAAAGGGGTTAAAAGGTTCTGAAACTATTTGTTCATTTGCACTTCCTGAAAAAGATCTGCTCATCTTTCGTTTTGCACCACCGACTGGTCAATACTGGTATTTAATATCATTTAAAGCAGACCATGGGATTGCGAACAAAAGGATTAATAAAGTAAGTAGATTTGTTGGACTGCTCATCTTTGTAGAAGTCGCTTTGCACCACCTACTTGTCAATACTGGTATTTAATATTGTTTAAAGCAGACCATTGGATTGTGAACAAAAGGAATAATAGGGCATTAGTAGGGTAAAACTGAAATCCAACACAGTACTGAGTTTAAAAATTTAATATGCATTGCGTCACGAAAGAAAAACATATATAATTTTATATAATCCCAAATAGTTCAGTTTAGTTTGACAAATTAAATTCTTGTAAGCGCATTTATTCGACTGGCCTGTTTTATTTTTCAGATTCCCCGTTTTAATATATCAGCATGTCTAGACTTTTATCTATTTTCTGTCATACTGATGCAAAATTTCCCTACTGCCTTATGGCTTGTATATTATAAAGATGTTTCAAATATGTCTGGCTTGGAATAGTTTTAGCCTGCTGATACAAAACAGTCGTGCGAGTGTGCATCTACATAAACCTTTATTAAGTCTTCATTAATGTCATGCAGACTTTATTATGCAGTTACTGGCACTCTGCTAAACAGATTAGGTACATAGAGCCTAAAACTATGTATAACTTAGTTGTTTTTGTTTATGAATAAGCATTTTAACCTTTTTTCCCCTCTATACTTCAGGAAATTCAACTTAATTGTATGTATTCAGTATACAGTATGTTATTAATAACTTTTGCTGGTTTGTGGATTCCATACTCAGTATGTCAGTGTATGGAATGTATGTCGGTCAGTAGAAAACATTATCTTAAAAAAAACAAAAAAGGCTACAGAATAATTATTCATTCATGAATTAATGACTAATTCAAATGTTCCAATAGAAATTATGACTAACATCGTAACTCAAATGTTACACAAACCAAATCTCTTAAATAGAAATCATGCTTTATTACATAAATAATTGACAGCATTAACATTTTTATCATAATGTTTTCCAATATATTTGTCTATTTGCCAACAGTAATCATTCCTCTTCTTTGTGTTTCTGCTGCTTTATTTTAGTTGAACCTTTCCGACAGTTGGGTAAAATCCCAAATGATGTCCTATTCATACACATGCACATTCCCTGCAGAGGGAATAACATAATAGGATTCTTGGGGCTATTGCTAACACACTATGCTGCTCCACACCATTTGGCATTCAACACAAAACACCTTATTCTTGATCCTGAAAACCCGGTCGATGTTTTTGAAAACAAAATAGAGCTGAAAAGCTGGTTTAGACCCTACTTTATTTTAAGACTATAAATCTACAGTATTTTCTTAAAGTAACCGGAAAATATTTATCCCACAGTAAATATATATTATTATAATATTATTTAATATAATTATATATTACATTGATTTACAAGCTCCAAGCCAACAGAACTTAAATTGCTATGAAAGATTGAATTAAAATCAAGAAACTTTAAAGTTAAAAATCATATAGTCTGTAAAACGCCATCTCCAATGTTGCCTGGTACCCCATTAGGGGTATGTGGAAAAAAATCTATTCTTAGATGCATCGCGATGCATACGTGGACGATTCTGAATCGATTCACAAACAAAAATAAAAAATGATTTTTGAAATGTTAATTGATAACGCAATGTTGACGGAACACAAAATGCAGAGTGTTGCGGAAAGTGTACCGCCCTTCTGTGGTGTTGCACATAACATAACACACGTGCGCGATGGTTTAGCGAAAAATCCGAGAAGCACTTTTTGCATTAAAAGCTAATGTTTGGAAGCATGTTGGCTTATTTAAAGTTGAAGCTGAAAATAACCTGGGCACGCTTTTTTTACTGTATCGGTGGAATTTCCACACTGAACTGCTCTGATAGGAACTTGCACACATGCTCTGCTAAATTCATGCTGTTATGTTAGCCTAGATGCCGACTATTAGTATTACGTGTGACCTACTGTGTTTAAATCTGTGTTGTGGAATTGTCAAAGCTGAACGTTTTAAATAGTATTTTCTAACATAATTATCTGATAGCATTGCCAGCTGCAAGGCAAATCAAATATAATAGCTCTGGTGCAGCTTTCTCTAAGTAATGTTCATGAAAAACGACTTCAGCCAGTATTAGAAGTTTGAAGTAAAGCTGTTTGTTTAACATGTTGACAGTTTTCAGGAGAGATGATTTAGTGGTGTGAAAGTGTTTTCCCTCTTCCTGATTTCTTTTTTTTTTTTAATGTTTGCAACACTTCAATGTTCCAGATCATCCAACAACTTTTAATATTAGTCAGAAATAACACAAGTAAACACAAAGTGCAGTTTTTAAATGAAGGTTGTTATTATTAAGGGAAAACAATTCTCCACCCCTCCCTGACACACACACACAGTTAAAATTCTCTGCCACACCCAGGCCTGATTACTGCCACACCTGTTCTCAATCAAGAAATCACTTAAATAAGTGATTCTTCACCTTGTCACAAGTCATCTTTCTTGAAAATTCTACACATTAAACAAAAGATGCATCGATAATTGTTTAATAATCGCATCACAGCCCTCTGAATTGTAATCAAAGCGAATCGTGAGGTGCCTAGAGATTCACCCCCCTATTCCTGACACAAATGTAAAACATGCCAAAATGTCTTTTTTTTTTTAAATCAAGTTCTAGTATCTCAGTGCAGTTCTGCATATGCTGTTTGTGGGTTCTGTAGGCATGTGATTTGACCCAGCGTCTCTCATCTGCAGGAATTGATAAGGAGAACGTGGAGCTGTCCCCCACCTCCAGCCTGTGTGGCAGCGGCAGAGCGCGCCACGGTTCAGCCAGCCAGGTGCAAAAACAACGGAGCACCGGCAGCTTCAAACGCACCAGCATCAAGAAGATCGTCTGAGCACGCTGTCTGAAAGCTGACCTGCCATACAGGAGGTTGCGTTGACCATCCTTCATAAACTGATTCCGTTCCACGTTCTCCAGTCCAAGATGGTTCCTGCATAGGAGAAATTGCTTTAGTTTGACCTTAGTTTGGTGTGGAAGCCAGAACACTAGTGAGTAGCTGTGCAGGATGATTGCACGGAATGATTGCGTGTGATCTCAGCATTGCTATTTAGAATCGATCAAGATGCTTTTACCAGGGGCATGAAGAGAAGTTAACCTGCAGGTCATATCCTTTTTCACCCCTATGACTTTTCAGCTTCCATTCTGGAAGACAGGGGGAACAAGTAGGAACCCACATGGTTATTAAGATGGTGTCTGCTTATTTCATCTGATGTATCAGCAAAAACATGATACCGACTATAGGACAAGTCACCAGCTTTCTCTTAAGTGCTCTGAGAATTTGGGGCAAAACATTTGAAGGTCTGTTATGGTATGTGATGTTTAAAATAAAGACTATAAAACCGGTGGCAAACTTAAATAACCACTACAAGACCTGACCAATCTGACTGTGGAGAACAAAGCCCTCAAAATCAAGATTCACCTGGGTCCATTTATCCTGGATGATTGAACTTGCAGGTCCTCTGAGACCTTGTCATTAACAAGCTTGAAATCTGGACAGCGATCGAACGTCATTCTGACGTCGAGCAGATGTATATGGAAACAATGTGTTTGATGGCGAAGACGATGCTCACACATTTTGGGTTGTTGTTTTTGTCCATTGTGTGCCTTTGTCAGGTCAACCAGCTGTGTATAGTTTGTAAGATAAGCTGAAGAAGGGGGAAAACAGGTACTAATTATTAAGAAATGTTCATGTTATACATACATCTATACATTGCTGCACTGTAAACAAAAAAAGCATATCCTCAAATATATAGGTATCATTACTTGCTGCATTTAGTGTGCATATTTATTCTATGAAGTTAAAATCAGTGACTGTATCCCTTCTAATCACTGATGTCTTTATAACCATCTGTCATTCAAATAATAATATTGACACGAACAATAATATCGCTAAGTGCTATATGGTAAATTCCCGTTATACTAAGCATAGCAAAATAGCATTCGAGTAAAAAGTAAGTTTAATTAACTCCTCAATTACATCGTCATGGTTTGTTTATGATTAAAAGCTATTCAAAAATAAATATATTAACAGGACACATTGAGTTATGTGCCCTGCCTTTGGTACCCGTTTAGCAAAGCAGTACAAAACTCCCTGGGCACTGCGGGTGAGTCACCGTGACATGAATTGCAGTAATGAGAGAAGGACATGTTTTTCTTCCCGGCTGATGGTTATGTATTTTAACGTTCATGGCCTGGTTCCTTTTGCTGGTTACATGTCACCAGATGACAGATTTTCCTCTATATGCGCTTATGTGCCTATTGTCCCCATGTGCCATTTATTTCCTTTTTTTTTTAACTACAAATACCACTACAGTGGAGACCCCAAAATGCATTAAATGGTAAGGTCAACACCTCAGGAGGTTTGCTGTTTATGTGCAATATTTCTAAACATACTCCGATGGCCCTTTCCTTTCTCTTTTTAAATTATCCTAATTATTTTTGCCAGTGTCCCAATGTAGCTTTTTCTTTCCCCCAATAAAGTCTTTTTGACTCTTTCTAAAGGGAAATTTAACACTAGAAGGGAAACTACCAAATTAATTACTCAGTTCTTGTTTAATCAAAAACCAATGTTGTATCGCGATTCGGTGGTAACTTTATTCAACCACTATCCCCATTGTCATCCTCGAACAAATGGCTTTAAACAGTTTGTTTGTCATGCAAGTGTTGTTAATCATTGAGAACAGTGGTACATGCTTTTGAACTGGGACCAAACCTGTCTTGCGGTTCTTTTCTTTTTTTTTGTTCTTGTTTTTTTTACATTTCTGTTCTGATTGTCTACACCTTATAACTGCAGTATTTTATACTTCTTTTGTGTTAAACCAGTGTCTGTATAAAACTGCAGTCATTTTAAGAGGGTTACAGTATTACACCTCTCACTGATTCTGCAGCATTGCCCTCTTTATCTCATGTGTTGACAGATGGGTAATATCAATTGCAGGGTCAAATCAGCAGATTAGAACAAGTCCATTCTACACAGACGACTGAGGTAGGTCTGGAGGACTCTGTTTACAATGTGATATTCCCTCTCTGTCTCCCAAATTCATAAATCCCATATCTCTATGGAATGAGAAACTGAAATGTAAAAGTTTTTCACATTCTCAAGAGTGTAATATCTAAAGCAACAGATTCAGGCATAGCTGTTTTCTTCCTGAACATCAGTTATTTGGTTGCATGTTTGCCCTTCAATTGTGTGTGAGCTGTAATGTTAGAAAACATGTTGCTCATTACCATTTTCCAACTTTTCCTACATAAAAAATTAGTGTGTGTATTTTACAAATCAAATGGTCTGAAGCATTTAACATGTTTTAATTGCACCAATGCATCTGTAAACAGCACATTACTCAACTGTAAATATTTTTGTGTAAAATTGGAAGTTATGATTGTAAATAAAACATTGTATTGCTTTTTTTTGTAAAGCAGTTAGTTGCTGTACATGTATAACATGGCAATTTAATTATACCTGTGTTCATAATAAAAGTTGTCCACTACCCTGTCACAGTGATATTAAGGAAGTGTACGAAGGTGTTTTTTTTTCCTCCACAAGTTTTTATTTTTAGTTTGTATCTAATCTAATATTAAAATATGCAGTTTCTAGCATAATTTTGATAATCTATTAATCTATTGTCCCTTTTGTCAGTCATTTAATTATTTTCATTATCTGGAGATTTACAAAATTTCTTATTTACAGAAGTTTCTAGAAATTGCAGATTTATGAGAGATAATCAATACAGAAGTAAAAATGTTCATACTTTAATTCATTTTGCACATATTTGCTATTAATCTCAGGGCTCTATCTGTATTTCGAGATAAATTCTCAGACTTTAAGTATATACAGTAGTTTTTTTTATATTTATTACACCTTGCTCCCAATACCTTTCATAAAAGAAATTGTTAGTCATGTTTAATGTGCTAGTTAAGTCTTCAGCTAACATCTTTGCAGATTAACAACTGCCTGCAATGTAGTGCAAAACTGAAATTATTCAGAGGTTTGACTTGAAAGGAGAATATGTAAATTAGTTAGAAATACAATACCTTCAATAGTTTAAAACAGCATTGTCCTTAATAAAGGCTTAGCGTTTGGTATGTTTGCCTCACAATGCTGGAGTCAAGGGCTTAATGTTTACCTCTGCGTAATGTATTGACATTATAAAATTATTAAATCCAGTTTCCTCCCCAGGAAAAAGGTGTGTGTTATGGCTGAACGTTTGAATTGTCTGTAGTCTGTGAATGGGTGCCCCCTCCTTGTCTATGGAATCCCTGGGATAGACCCCAGGCTCTCCGGTATCCCTGTGAAGTGGTTCAGAATTTACATGGATAAATTGTACCAGTGCTCAGTGTTTCAATCGAAGTTTAATATATTTTTTTTAATTATCACTGAATGTTACTATTACTAAAGTTCAAAGTTTATTTGTCACATGTACATGATACGTGGTACAACATACAGTGAAATGCTTTGACGACTAACTGTACGTTTGCTATAAGTGGGG
>JAOUQX010000041.1:9843019-9857148 GCA_028566295.1 Liobagrus marginatus | reverse complement strand
TTTATCTCCAATTGTTTTTGTTCTATGCTTTAATTTCAGAGTACATTGAGACATTAAACTGCGTAAATGGAAAAATGTAGGCGTTCTAAAATTTTTGACCGGTAGTGTAGTTAAATGTATTAATTAGATTGCTGCATAAAACCTTTTATGCAAATGATACACTTGTAGTTTTATGCACAGGATGTTTGGTAAATTTTGCTGTATGGGTTAAATAAGATTCGTTAAACCTGCATGCTCGCACACTGACCGAGTGGTATGAATGATTGATTTTGTCACAGAAGGTTTGATTTAATGTTATGTTTTTGTTCATGTCCATGTCCATGTCTTGATGTAGGTTCGGATGTTAACAGTATGGATTCAGTAGAAAGCTGCTCTGCTTCGGGGTCAGGAAACGGTCATCAGAGTGGCACCCAGGCCAATCAAACACAAAGTGCTGAGCTGATCGTGTGGGAAATAGAGGTGCCAAAGGTGAGTTTGGGGTTGCGGAAAGTTTCACTTTCTGAACAGCGAGATCCTGTGTGCACGTAGTAACCGTAATCATACGGTTACACACAGACGTGTGTACTGTGTACAAATGCATACATAAATGCATATAACCATTTGTGTGAATTGCTATGCTCTTGTTTTGTCTGCACTTTCAATACCACCTCAAGTCTGTGGAAGCTACAGAAGAAGCCTTTGAGGCGCATATGTTAAGGCATATTGGGCGGATTTCACTTAGTTCATCTTTTTAGTTAGTTGTGGTACATGGTCAGCTTTGATAAGGCAACCCCTGAGGAGTTGATGTTAAGGTCTCAGCAGTGGCGGCTTAACAGTGCTAGGGCTTGAAGCCCCAACTTCCGGATTAGTTACCACTACTTGTGCCTACTCACCATGAATGTGTCTATGACAATCCTTGAATCTGAATCACACAATCTTAAGTAATGTTATTTGTTAAGCAGTAATGTATACATTGCTCTGTTTTTTTTTTTTTTTTTTTTTTTTTTTTTTCCTCCCCGTTTACAGCATCTGGTTGGTCGGTTAATTGGAAAACAAGGCAGGTATGTGAGCTTTCTGAAGCAGAGCTCTGGCGCAAAGATCTACATCTCAACTTTGCCTTATACTCAAGAGTTTCAGATCTGCCATATAGAGGGTGAGTGTGCTGATTGACCAGATGCTTCCACCCAGCTTGTCGGGTGTTAGACACTTCCATGTAATAATTATTTGTATTAACTTCTCTCAGGCACCCAGCAGCAGGTAGATAAAGCTTTAGCCTTGATTGGCAAGAAGTTTAAAGACCTGGACCTGACCAACCTGTATGCTCCTCCAACATTGCCTCTGTCGCTCCCCTCCCTGCCCATGACTTCTTGGGTAAGGTTCTCTCATTTCTCTACTAGTGCTGCCAAAAAAAAGGAAATCATTCTGAATGTTTTTGGGTTTATGGTGTAAAAGTCAGTAACAGGATTTAATTACTTTTCCACTTTGCTCTCAGAACACACATGCTCAAACTGGTTTTCTCAGTCATTCTATCCACCTCTTGGGCTGATCAGCCTCAGTGTACTGCAGCCTTGTTGGCTCCCATTAGATTTTCTGGACATGAGATCGTCCGGTCTCGTGCAAAGATGTTAGACGGGTAAAAGACATGACCTCCACTTAAAATTGTGTTAAGTTTCCGCATATGGACATTAATTATATAATAATATTATAATAATTATATGTATAATAGTATTCATATCAATATTCTCGAGATTTATTAATTAGACAGCAGATGTGAGTGCAGGATCCCGTCTCGGTAGACAAACTACAGATAGTTATAGATTGCTGCAGTATACAGACGTGTTCAGCGACTCAAGCTTCGATCTACATGTTTTAGGTTGCATATTAAAACACCTAGTTGCCTATTAAAACAACCACTTCAATTAACGGTTAAGATTTTGTGCAAACAATAACTTTTTCTTCTAATTGCAATAATATGGTTTCTAAATGAATCCCTCATCATTTTCCTATTTTAAAGTTACAAACGTGCTTTAACCTGTGATTACTTACATTTGAGGATCCATACCAACACTTGGAGCTCATAATCTCTACAACAGCTAACTTGAAAGCAAATAGTTTTGTTTAACCACAAAAGGAATGGTTTAGATATGTCTCTTATAATGAGCCATAATCTCTTAACCATTAACATGTTTCTGATGCTTTTTCATTTATAGCAGAAGTACTGATTAGTGCTATAGGTGTGCTGGGACACTGTACCTGAGCCAATTAATTATAGTATAGTGTGTATATATAGTATAGAATGAGTGAGCCCGTAGTTCAGCTACTGTAAACATGATAGTCTATCTTGTGTAGCAGTTAATCTGTTGCGGTTTATCCGGCCACCTGCATTCATGTAAATTATTTAGCTCAAGACAGACCGGAGACTAGCTAGAAACATTGTCTAATCGGCAAAAAGATAGCGTTGCTTGTTAGAATGAGGACGTATAAAGATACATGAATGGAGCAGTAACAGGTAAAAATGAACGAATGACTACTATGTAACAGAACACTTCAGTTTATATGTAAATCTTGAGCATTTTATGGAAAGACATTGACACATTTAAGGCATGTAATTTCCTTATCTGGTTGATGAGGAATTTTATGAAACTGGTCTGTCATTTTATAAATTTCATCCCTTTTTTTTTAATCAACGCTTTTTTTTTGTCTCAAAGCTCCTGCTTCCTAATGGCGTAACAGTGGAGGTGATCGTGGTGAATATCGTCTCTGCGGGCCACGTCTTTGTCCAACAGCACACACACCCTACATACCACGCTCTTCGCAGTCTGGACCAGCAGATGTTCCTGTGTTACTCTCAGCCTGGCACACCTGCCCTGCCCTCACCAGTTGAAGGTTAGAAAGACAACCTGTTACAACTAGAAACTGCTTTTGTTTTTGTTTTTTTTACTTTTGTTTTAGATTATTTATCTTTTTGTCTGTTTGCCAGTTGGTGTGATTTGTGCGGCTCCGGCAGTGGAGGGAGCATGGTGGCGAGCACAAGTTATCTCCTTCTATAAGGAATCGAACGAAGTGGAAATTCGATACGTGGACTACGGTGGCTACGACCGAGTGAAGATTGATACCCTTCGTCAGATTAGGTTGCTGCTCCTTTTGCTTGGTGTTATACTTTAACACCCTGAGTTTTTAGCTTTCCTCCTCATACATAATTTGTTTCCTGCAGGTCTGACTTTGTGACGTTACCGTTCCAAGGGACAGAGGTGTTACTGGACAACATCGCTCCTCTTCCTGGTGAGCGCTTATCACAATAGTTGCATAAATAGTGCCGTACAAATCACCTGCCTCATGCCCTCCTCTACCCTCTGTAGGAGAGGAAGGCTTTTCAGCTGAAGCCAACTCAGCACTGGAAGAAATGACACGAGGGCTACCTTTGCTTGCACAGGCAAGTACTGACCAACCATAGGTTCTGAACATAGTTTTATAGATTGTTGGGGGTTTTTTTTCTAACCAAAAGTTTCTTGTTTTTGTTTTTTCAGGTCACAAATTATGACAATAACACAGGCCTTCCATTAATACAAATGTGGAACATGGTTGGAGACGAGGTGAGTGTTCTAGAGAGTAGATCTTCACTCGTTCTTTTTGCCATTAATCAGAATTTGTCTTTGGGGTTTTAATTTATTGTTAAAAAATAAATTTGGGGCCAGTCTGCTTTCGGTTCATAGTTTGAGTTTTTGTTAGGGTAATCGTGAAGATTTGGCAGCGTTCAGAGTGTGCATAGAGATTGTGCCGGGAAGCTACCACAGGATGTGGGAAGTGTACGGCAGAACTTGTCGGTTCGTCGTTACAAACTAAAATTATTTGTGAGCTTTTCCTTGGCATTTTAATTTAGTGACTGCTACCAAAAACAGTTTTCACCCTTGGAAAAAGTCTAACATTTCACTGTTTACAGCCTACAGCTGTGCACAGACAGACCAGTCCACGCTTGCTTTCTACAGCAGCCTCCCTTTTGTGATACTTAAGTTGTTTTATGGGCTTGTTTTGTATTTTTTATATAAAATTTGCTTATTGACAGTTTTTTCTCCATTAATGTTTTTTGTCAATGACCAAATAACCATGAGGGATATTTTTAGTTCAAAAAGCACTTGTGTAATTGTATTTAAGCTTTGTCCATAGTCATATCGTATCATATTTATACATGTATATAATAATCCTGCCAATTATGATCTAATGTGCCAAGTCCGTTCCATTTGACTTTGCATGTCTAACATACACACATTGCAGAACATTTTATCTTCTGTGTGCATCATGGTAAAAGGGTGTAAATTGCAGAATATTTGACTCATTAAACTTTTTACCAGAAACGTGTTGCTTGAGTAGGCTTCTGTTGCAAATCAGTAGAAAGCAAGGGCAGGACTGAAGGCACAAGTCAGTCAAATTGCAGTGTCCTGTTTGTTTAGGCCGATAGCTTGGAGCCATTGATAAATGCAGTTTAATTTTTTAAACATTGCAATCAGTATCAGTTATTTCAGTTCTCGTCACATGCTAGGATTCATGTTTTGTGCCTGTTTTCATTGACTTTCTTTCTTTTTCCTCTCCACAGCTTCTGAACCGTACATTAGCGGCGCGAGGGTTAGCTACATGGGTGGACACTTTCTGATCCTCTGCCTGTCCTGTTCTTTTCTTACCCGTCATCCCCTTCACTTTTTAGGCCCCACCTACCTGAAGTGCACATCACAGGCTAGCAGCAATTGTAAAATTACTTTTACTGTTGTTTTTTTTTTTTGTTTTGTTTTTTGTTTTCTACTCCCTTTGAAAAGAAATGAATGCACTGTACAGGGAGACTGCTAATAAAAATGGAGATAAGCAGGTTTTGATCAGACAATATGTTGTAAAGGAAAAACTGAAAAGTAAAAGTGGTGTAAATGTAAGTAAATTAAGTTGATTATGCTTTCTGTCCAGCGAGGCTCCTTCAGCACAAATCAGACTGAATTTTAGAGCTGCAATTGTGTATTTAAAAACAATGTGTACATTACAAATGTAATAATGGTGCAGTTTATGAAGACTGTTTATGCTCGAGTTCAGCGACTTGCATCCACTTTGCTAGCTCTGGCTCCCTAGATCACATTATCATTGGATTTATTTCCTAGTGGTTTACTACAGCAAGTTCCTTTGAGGTCCAGACCCTGTGTCCCAACTCCCCATGCAGAGTAAGTGTGCAAGTCAGGACTTATCCGTCTCATAAAGAAACACAGTGTACAGTGCTGTGACCCTCTACTGCAGAGTCTTGTTCATTAATGTGGCCTTACAGAGGAATCAAAATCCTGCCCTCCGCCGCGCACGGCCTGTGTGACCGATCCTGCCAATTGCCTTCAGTGTGAACATCATGCAGCTTGTTTCTCTTATTTAGGAGTCCATTATTCAAGATTTTCTCCTGTGTCTTGAAAACACTAAAGTGCTGACTTGCGCTTCACTTGAACACTGCTTCACTTCACTACCCGTTTCTCCTGACCTGTACTGAAACTTCCGTATCAGTGCAATGCAGCGTATCTGAGCTCGGGCTCCTGATTTGGGTAGACGAACTGCCTGTAGTGTGCTGTCATTTGTATGCATGCAATCCTGTTCAGAGCACATCTTTGAGCCGTGTGTCACATAATCGCACATTTTGGTATGTAGTGTGGATTTGCAGTAACACCAGAGGTTGTCTAATCACTTGTTTGCCATTTACTCTACCCACAGTCAGGTTCTTTAGATTAAAATGGTCATCGTGGCCAGTAGTTTATGGCTGTAATCTGGAATGTTTAGAATGTCCACCATTTACTCATGACACTGGCTGCTAAACGAATTGCTTTGTTAAGACAGGTTTGTTGAAAGATGATTAAAGCTTTAAGATGTTTTATTTTTTCCCCTTCAGCAGGGTTTGACTTAAGAAATGCTTTCTTGCTGTTTCATTAAGAGTGTAAACCACTGTGGATTTGTTTGTTTTTTTTTGTTCATTGTGTCCACACATCATTCAGGGCTCACGCATCCAGTTTTCTGCTGCTAATGTTGCCAATTAATAACCTGAGTGAACTGTATACATTTGGTCTGTTTTTTTTTTTATTTGTTTTTCCATTGAGCACTAATTTCCTTTTATGATTCACTCCTATGTGTGTGTGCTGCTATAGTAAATGATTAAGGCCTCTGTCTGGATGGGAGTAGTTTTTCCCCTTGATTACTGTTTATTGTCTATCAAGTTGATTTGATCCCAACAGCCTTGTGTAAACAAAGATGGATCCGTTTCTACAGACTGCAATAGGACGGGTTCTTTTCTGTAACCTGACTTACCTAAACTTCTAGGATCTGAACCGTCTCTGGAACTGGTGTCATTTTCTCCTGTCTGGTGCTCAGGTTGGCTGTCTTTTCCAAAGCTGTGGAAGAAACGATTATTGAAACCCCAGGCAGTGATGTACTTTAATGTACAGTAGAATGTATACGCTGAAGACACGGAAACCTAAATGTAGGAAGTTAAGTTTTATCCTTTTCTCTCTTTTTAGGTCCCAGGAAATTTACCATTTGTGCTTTTCACTGCTAGAAGTTGATGGCCTTCGCTTACGATATCTTCCATTGCTATGCTTCACCAACCAGTCCTATTTTGCTTGGTCTGTGTAAATAAAAGTTCACTGTGTTTTTGTACAATGCTGGGGAGAGTATCTAAAAAAAAAACTACGGGATCATGTTTAATTCTTTCTTTTTTTTTTTTCTTCCCCCCCATTACCCCAACTAGATGTTTTGTTTATAAGATTGGTTTGAAGTGTTTTGTTTGGTTAGTTGATTAATGATTTGATCTAATTATTTGTCTTGCTTTGAGTGTAAAGCAATCCTGCCTACAGCATAACCATGTACAGGTCAGTTTTTTTGCTAGACTCCTCGAAGGGTTTGATTCTTGGTTGTACAGATCTAAACAAGATATCTATTAAAAAAAAAGTGAATAAAATTATTAAAACACGCACAATTATGGGTGTTGTGCCGTAGAGCTTTTAACTGATTATCGTTAAGTACGATCTTGTTTTGTTACCTAACCTGCCCAATTTCTAAAGATGGCATTTACAGGACTGGGAAAATTGTGTGAGTGGTTTGTAGTGGGTTATATCTCACCAGGGGCTGGAGGAAGACAGGATTTGTTGGGTCAGTAAAAATGATCCACACCTGAATTAAATGGTTACTGATTAAAAAGTTCTGAACTACAGGCCATGAAGCGATGAAGACCCCGCTTGAAACTCTTCCACGTCTGGCAGCCTATAGGACTGTACGTAGGGAAATGATGAAATTTGGCGCACAGCTGGCGGACAGGTTGCGCTGTTAATGTAGCAAATTTTGGAGACTGATACAGTAATAGCTCTCCAACAAATTTTCACTCATGTTTATGGTAATAGCTTGACCCTAGATTAAGTCTGAGAAATAATTCTTTTTTTTCCTCTGATACCTCGCCAATTCAAAAACACACTATGATGTCATTGTCCGACAGATGTTTCCGGCCATTAACCTGCAACAATCATTAAAGAGCAAAGTCTTGGACAGACAAAATAACTTTTAGTGTGGGAGAAAACACATTGTGTTGTCTTATGTCAGGAAACTATGGTTAAAGATGAATCAATTGGAATTTGGTCTATCGGGATCCAGATGTGTAAAGCTGGAGGAATCACACCCATCTTACAGACTTCTACTCAAAGATGGTTATTGCTAGTAATATGAACATATGTTGTTTGTTTGTTTGTTTAAATAACCTTTGTGTAAAGGCAAACATAATTTTGCCCTTAAAATGATCGCACTGTTTTAACCAAACAGCAATAATTAAAAAAAAAAACATTTTTGTTCTATCGAGTGTAAAAAAGTATAAGGACTGAGAATAGACAAATGAAAAGCACTAGAAGTACAAAATTCAATGGCATTCATTCAAATTTTTAAAAGTGCTAACTAAGTTATCGTTTCGTTCCATATTACATACATTTCCAAGCTTTTAGGAATATTTGACTTTCATATATATTTAGCTTTTTCAGGTAGCAGCCTGTAACTTTTTATTTGTATGTAATAACATCAATAACACAAATGAAAATTACAGATACTGCTGTATTTTGGAACCGATACCAACAAATCTGCCTGTTTGTGACTAATAATAACTGATTTGCAGAGTTGATATGTATGTATTGTTTTACTATACATTTTATACATTTATACGTTTTACTATCAGTTCAAGAAGCTTTATTGTCGTTACATCATATACAGCTGTTGTAATACACAATGGAACGCAACAACGTTTCTCACAGACCATGAGGCTACACATAACACAACAGGACAACAAAGAGCTACGTACAACACAAAGTGCAGACAGTGCAACACAAACAGTGCCATACAACATGCCACGGCACTGTTATAGTATGTATAGAACATAGTGCTGATGTTTGCGCAGTATGTGGCAATGTACTAAGGATAGCAGCATTAATTAGCACAGTAAAGTGGCCAGTGTAAACAGTAACAACATTGAATAATAATAACAGTATAAAACAGTATTAAAGTGACTATGTGTGGTATAGTTATGGTTGTAAACAGGGATGTAAACACAGATCTATATTCATATTAATGAGGGTGAGTGGGGTTAAGTTTGCGGTTTGTGGGTAGAAACTGTTGGACAGTCTGGTTGTAGCGGCCCGAAAGCCTCGGTACCTTTTTCCAGAAGGCAGGAGGGTGAAGAGTGTGTGTGGTCGGCCACAATGCTGTGGCTTGGTGGATGCAGCATGAAGTGTAAATGTCAGTCATAGAGGAAATAGAAACCCTGATGATCCAATGTGCAGGGTCTTGCGGTCCGATATATTTACATTTACAGCATTTAGAAGAGGCTCTTATCCAGAGCGACTTAGACCTGAACAGTTGAGGTTAAGGGCCTTGCTCAGGGGCCCAGCAGTGAACAACTGAAAAGAACTATAAATAGAGGGGCCTGAAACAGATCAGAACTACACTGATTATAAACTTAATTAGACGGGACAACATCTATAACACACACTCTGCTGTTCCCCCACATGACGATGGGTTTCCTCTTGAGTTTAGTTCCTCTCAAGGTTTCTTCCTAGCATAACTGTACGGAGTTTGTTTTTCCTTGCCACTGTCGCCTCAGGCTTTCACAAGCTCACTGGGATACATTCAACTTTAGAATTTTATTTCTTGTTGTTTCCTTAATCTAAATGTTCTATTTTTGGTGCCGTTGCTTTAGGACGATTTCTATTGTTAAAAGCGCTATAGAAATAAAATTGAATTGAACTGAATTAAAAATACTTTCATTTAGTGTCGAGTAAAAGCTTTATTGAAGGTCATCAAGGGTCAAATTGGTGGTCTTGAACGCAGTTCCCAAAATGACCACATCATGGCGCCATATCAATTGATATGATCTAACAAAACTGATATCAGTTATCATGAAAACAGACTTAAATACCTCAGCAATATTAGTTAAAACCGATTAATCGGTCGATCTTTATTGCAAAAAAACACAAATCACCTTTCAATAGTACAATTGCACTTCAACAAAAAAAAAAGTACAAATGCTAATGTGTGTTCCAGATGGAACTTATCTTCTTTTAACTTCTACAGAGGGATTTGTTTAGTGTTTTAACTCTAACAGATGTATCAGGCAATAAGACAGTCATGATCCATTTTGATTGTACCTCAAGATCAGGGTGCAATAACAGGACATGACCACAAGATGGTGTATGTTCATCACTTAAAACCCTTCTTCAACTCTTTGTACACTTAAGCACTAAGCCCTTGTGGAGCATAGAAAATTAATCAACTTTATGCCTGTCTGGGTTCTCGGTCAAATAGAGGAGCTCCATGGCCTTATAAAGATCGGATGGTTCTAACGAGTGCACTCGAGCGCATTTGCTGTTCATTCAAACGCCTTCACTTAATTTTTTCCTCATCGCCAGATCAATTCAGTTTTTAGAGGTCAATGCAAGTCTTTTAATTCAGTGAAACAGCAGCTCCCTCAACTCTGAATTGAACGCGTATATAATGAGATACAATAGGGAGTTGGACATATTCATTCATGCGAATGTTATATATTTTTATAGCACTCTCATTTCTTTGAGAGACCTTTGGAAAGGCTACAAAGGCAAATTGGATTTAAATCTAATCTAATAACGGAATAATAATTTACACTGTATATAATATAAACCCTGAACCAATCTGTGATATCCAATCACAATTGAGTTCCAAATTTCCATTATTCCCGTTCAATTATTCCGGTTGTTGAATAGGATCATAACAATAACAATTAGTTACAGTGCAACCAGACTTGCTATTGTATCCGAAATGAAAAAGGATGAAAATGGTCTTAAGCAGGTTTTATATTAATTGTGTTTTTCTAGTGGTAGATTAGTTGCAAACTCATGAGAATCTATCTCCTCATTACACTTTAGATAAGTGTCTAATACCTGTGAAGAGTCAGACAGAGTCAGACACGACATGTCGGATGTTAGGGGATGCTTCAGTAGTCAGTGATGGACTGAGGCTGAGTGAAGATGTGACTATGCGTTGAAAAGCATTCTGAAGGTCCTTCGCACCTCTCTGTGTACAGGTTTCATCTGCTTACTGAGTTGCATCGCATGAGAAAACGCTCCGCGCGTGTGTGTGTGTGTGTGTGTGTGTGTGTGTGTGTGTGTGTGAGAGTGTGTGTGCGTGTGTGTGAGAGAGTGTGTGTGTGTGTGCGTGTGTGTGTGTGAGAGTGTGTGTGCGTGTGTGTGTGTGTGTGTGTGTGTGAGTGTGAGTGTGTGTGTGTGTGTGTGTGTGTGAGTGTGTGTGTGTGCGCGTGTGTGTGTGTGTGCGTGTGCGTGTGTGTGTAAAGGTTCATGCGAAGGCCTTTACCAGGCTTCTGAATAGAACAGCTGATTTGTTGTAAGTTATTAAAAGGAAAGCAGTGGAAAGCTCAGCGTTCTTGTCCTTGATGTGAGTGAAACGGAGCTGAGTGAGTACGAGCAGCTTTTCCTGCAACTCACCGACTGTGAAAAGAGAATGATCAGTCTCTCATAAGACACTCACAGAAAAGAAAGAAGAAGAAAAAAAAAGAAATCATAGCCAACAAAATCATCTGCACGGAGAATTGCTGCACAGTCCTGACAGTGGAGCTCAGCGTATCATTTTATCACCTAACACAAGCATATGAGCAGTTTCATGACTTTGCTGTAACAGAAGAGTATAAAATATCTGCCATGACTTTAAAAAAAAAAGAAAAAACTTCACATAACAACAGGTCATATGACGGATTGACTGCATTGATATTTCTCATTTTATTTAGCTATATCGTGATATGAGATTTAGGATAGAAAATAGCCGTTAGTCAAGGTCAGTGTGACATCACACGGTCTGACTGATACAGTATTGATTCCGACATTATTGTATGTGCCGGCTTTAATAACAGTGACACCGTCCTTATTATTGCATCCAATAGATGAGCTTTTATTAGACCATAAACATAAACAGGATATAGAAACCAAATGATTATGTTTAGCAATACTCAGATTCTACAATTTATTTATTAGTGTTTATTTACAGACCATGGCGAGAATACTTTCGATTGCAGAAAAGTAAACTATATCCAAATTACTGTGTACAAATTCAAAAGCTCCATGAGATACACCATAGACACACTATTTGTCGTGGTACTCATTTGTGTGTTGAAAATTTTTACCCCCCCCCCTCTATTATTGTACAATTTACAATTTTACAGATATCTGGTACATTGAGTTTAGCTCTAATTGCGAGAAACACAGCCTCTAATTGGACCAAGCTCCGTCATGCACTTAGTCTTCACTTTAATCACAAACTCTGGATCTGACGCCTTTCTGCACTGTTTCCGACGATTTAATGGACTCTTGGAAACATTACAGATAATAACAGGGTTGCAGCATGAATTATCAGATACTTTCTAAGCTACATATGCGCAGACATGTATTTAATTCATCTCCTGATTTGTGGTTCATTTACATTCATCAGACCAATCATAGCTCAGGGTATGTCACAGATAATGTAAGTATGCACGGTACATACCATTAGGCTAATAGACTGAAGAGAAGCCGGCCTACTCGGTCTTATGCTAGGGTTTGAAACGTTGTCTTTATCAATAACGTGCTTTATATGGCACATGAATGAGTTTACGGCTGTGTACAGCTGAATCCAGCGGGAGCTGAAAAGAACCCCTAATACTGTTGAATCTAAATTCCACATGATTCCGCATCATTTGTATCAACGTACAGTTATTTGTTTCACAGTACTCCAACCTCGATCTAATATCAGAGAAAACATGAAACCCTTCAGTTGCACTTTTATGCACTAGAATGAAATACATTGAAATATTTTTTTGCCCATGTGAATGCGGTATGAAAGACAAACGTTTTAAGCAAAATATGCTGCTGACCGTTAGTTATGCTTATCAGATGTTATTATGAAATAATGTCATTTAGATGACTGTAAATAGCCTCGAAAGCATTCTGCCAGGCCTAATCTGAAATGTAATTATGTAGTACATTACAGTGAAATGGAGCAGCGGTAGTGGTGCTTATTCCTATTAAATCTAGAAAAACATTTATATCAGGAAGAATTAGTTCTGTTTAGCATGTTCCTCTCAGCATCATCCCAATTACTATTGGAAATAAAAAAAAAAAAAACAGATAGGGAACAATTAAAGCTTACATATTATTGAAATGTTATATTCAATATAGTATATGTAGTATATCTATAACTATAATGGAATTGTGACCTGACCCATCATGATGTTAGTTCTGTATTTTCATACTTGTCAGTATAAATAAACATAAACATCTCTCCACGTTGGCAGTCTGGGAGACATTTTTCAGCGTTAAGTCAGTAAAAGAATATAAAAAAAAAAGGCTGGCACAAGAGAGATGTTTTGCTACAGGCTTGTGCCCCGTAGGTGCTAGAGTGTCAGTTTACCAACAGGCAGCGTGCCAGGCAGTGGGGTGAGACACTGGAGTTCACCTGCCAATCATCAGCCTCTCAGCCACGCTTCTCTGGACATTAACTCGATGTGGGTTCTTTACGTCTGGTGGTGCTTATGTCTCAGGAAGAGGAGAAGACGGGGATGAGCTGTCTTTTGTCTACGGATCGTCTTCTTAAATGGACCAGCAAGAAATAAACAGGCTTCAGTTTGACAAAACCGAGTGTCGAAACGCCTTCTCTGATGCCTCTCTTATTTACGTTCACATGAACAGACCTTTCCTTTAGCTTTTACTGGATCATAGGTTCACTTTTAAGATCAGTAAATCATTTCTAATGTGTGTTGCCCTCTGTGCTCCATTCAATTGCACCGTGTATTGTATCTTTACTTGAGTTCTATTTCAGGTATTTTAAATGCCAAATAAATAAAGAAATAAAGAAATAAAGAAATAAATACCATCTCGTCAGCCCTATGCAGCACCACTGTGTGTACATTGCAGAAGCATTATTTTAGCATGGAAAATAAAATGTTTATTTCTCCTGGGACACACATGTTGATTGTTATTTGGGGTATCTTATAGAATGTGATATTAAATGTGAATCTGATAGGTTGAGTATAGTAAGATTAACGCCTGTGTGATGCAACAAGAATGTAAAGTAATTTACCATAAAACCAATTGAGGCTTTTTATGCACATTTTATGATTGCAGTATTTATTTGCTGGTCTGTAAGAATGGTGTTTATTTCCCACATCTTTCTACGTCATGGGTACATGCAAGCACTTATAAACTGTAAGTTCAGGAACTCTGTTTAGACACGATTTCCCAAGATGATTCTTGTTATCACAAGATATAAGCTTAAGCCGGTGCTGTCCAGTCTTTATGAATGTTACACACAATGTCATTCCATTAGCTCCTGTGATATAATATGTATCTTTGCACATGAACATACTCTGCCATTCTGTATGGCAGCAGCAGATAACTAGCCTGTCACTGTCAGTTTACATGCTGTGCTAAGTCCTATTGCACTATTACACCCCTGACTGCATGTGAGTATTATTTGCATTAATAATCCACAGCGAGAATGTGGAAGAGTTTCTTTCCGCGAGTTGTCCGTGCCCTCAATCAAAGCTGTATCTCATAACACACACCAGGTCTCCACTCTTGCCCTGCTCCTGCTTC
>JAOUQX010000041.1:9788896-9799248 GCA_028566295.1 Liobagrus marginatus | reverse complement strand
ACACACACACACACACACACACACACACACACACACACACACACACACACACACACACACACACACACACACTGGAAATGGTAATGTTTGTAGCATATCTGTGCAGCGTGCCGCCTGACAGCAGAGCCGGCTCTCTCTCTCTCTCTCCCAACGGCAGAGTCACTCAGAAGAGCCATCGTCCTAATTGCAAGTTAATCCCTCGCTCCAGGTTCATTTATCCTCTCGCTGCCTAGTAACAATGAGGAGAAATTATGTTTTGGATACCCGCCTCTGGAACCGTGTTGCGCTGGGAACCTTCTGGAACAACACGTGGCCATTTTCAAGGTGAACTGATGCCAACTAAAATCTGGGAAATGTTTTTTATCTCAGACATGTTCTTATCTTGGAAATGTCACAAGCCGTACTGTCTCTGTACTTCATACCCGTGGTTCCCTTCATACCAGTGGTCCTGGGGGTCCATTTTTTTTTGTTGCACTTTTTGTATGTCTTCCTTATTTAACACACCCAATTCAGGTCATCACATAAGAGAAACTAACAAGATGTTCAGAACAAAGAGGCTATTTATATTTCTGTCATTTGGCAAATGCGCCTTCTATTAATTCATTTTTATATCCAATTGAGCAGTTGACGGTTAAGGGTCTTGCTCAGGGGCCTAGAAGTGACCGCTTGGTGGTGCTGGGAACCATACCATCTAGGATATGTGAATTCCTACTGGCATAAAAATCCAGAAGTGAGCTGCAACACTTGTACACACACCGGCTTCGTTAGCTAGACTTCATAACTAGAAGCTAGATATCATAACTTCTGCTTCACAAGAATCCAAATGTCAACAAAACGTGATTCAATGTAAGACTATATAGTTATTACCTCAACGCATAAGCATATGTTCACTAAATGCCTATATATAATCCAGCTCGGTTAATTCTTCTTTTACACCATTATCTGGGTCCTTTAATCAGTGAGGGAATTTAAAATGTTTGGTTCTTTTTCTTTAAAGGGGAACGCCTTTCCTTAAAAAGTGCAGGGAGACAAATGCAAACTGTAAATTCAAATTCAGAACAGGAAACAGGCAGCGGTCAGGCGATGGGCAAACAACAGTCGCAGCAGGGATAATCCAAAACCCAAAGAACCAGAAACCAGAACGTAGCAACGCCGAGCAAGGCGAGGTTCGGTTTTAAGCATTTAAGATACTCCAGTGGTTCTAATCTGATCTCTGACACACAGGAACTGTAGTTTATGTATAATTACCACAGACCAATATCTACATGTGCACTTATTCTGTCATGGAGCTGTTGTGTGGTCTGTGCATAATGAGACGCTCACAAAAATAGTTCATTATGTATTAGTACTCTACAACACTGTCAGTAATATAGTGCACAACGTCTTCTCTAGAACTTAACGCACTTAGAGAAAAAAGCTGTCTACCCTCTTCCTCATACAAACTTAAGTGTACATAAGTGTCCGTCTGCGTCATTGCTTGGACTCGGACTCACAATCTCCTGATGAGCTGAATCCAGCTTTCAATGCACCACCCAAGAGTCCAAGTTAATTAGTAGTAAATGTTGCAAGTACAGAGCAAATGTGTGCAAGTTTTTTCTGGGATTATTCCGCAGAAAACAGATACAGTGAATAAAAATGATGAAGGAAGTATTCCCTGAAAGCTGAGTTTGACTCGTAAACGATTAAGGTAATCTTTCCCTCTTCTACCCGGCACCACGACACAGCAGTGTTAAGCCTTAAAAAGAACATGGGTGACTACATGTACCCTAAATTATTGTTGGTCCTCATCCTTTAATCATACGTTATTAGTCACTCGTGCGATCCAAAGGATTCAAAACAGGTGAGTAATATTTTCATTCTAGTCCATGCAGCATGTCTCATATGCACTTGGTTAATGCCGAGTCATTAGAAGGGATTATACAGAAGTGGCAGAGGAGATCAATGAGTTTAATCAATCAATTACAGCCAACGTAGCTAACCTGGTACTCTCATTCTCATTGAGATCACGCTAACAGCAGCTCAACTATTCTAATACGAAACAAGCTGCCATCTTGCAGACCGCCATCAAGCCCGATTCCGTACTCTTATTCCGTACACTTTTTGTTGAAGAACCAAAATACCGTCGTTTTCATGCGACTTTCCTAACGGCAGTGCAAAAAAGATTTCTGCAATTCATTAGCATCTAAGAATAGAGAAATATAACATGGTCCACCAGGCTTTATAAATGTAACGTCGGTTCCGGACTCCCTCCAGTAGAGCGAACTCTCACCTGAACACTGAACACGACTCACTTCCGGTTCCTGCCACGTCACTTCCTGTCTCTGTATACTTAAGCCATGTGTTTCCTTTGTTCAGGGCGAAGTATTGTTAGTTTGTCTACTTTACCAAGCCTTGTTCCACGCCTGTCATTTTGTTTGCTTTACCGAGCCATGTTCCATGTTTGTCGTTTGTTAGTCGTTCACACGACTGCCTACGTTTTTCTATTGCTACTCTGAAACCACTGTTGGATGAATAAAGACTGCACATGGATCCTACCTGGTCTGCCTCGTTGTTACAATAAACAGGTAAACTGTGAGTTAGTCAGTTGCATTATGAGACAAGAGAAACATTGAGAGCAGACCAATGTGACTCCTGCAGCATGAACCCTGCTAGCACAGCAGAGCTTAGCACTCAGAACAAGCCCAGAGCTGTGATAGCGGTGTGTTGGACCGCCGAGCTTGTCCTAGGGTGAGGATTTGTGTAGTGCATGAAGATTTCCACTAGCGCTAGGAAGGACATTTTTAGCTGGTACGGACTGAAAGACGCAGCCAAAGTGTGCTCGAGTAATGATAGTGGATTATTTATGAAGATGTCACATGAGTAAATAAAAAAAAAGCTGTCTTATCTCCTTCTACACAAGGAGTAATAGCTCTCCATATAAAAGCTCCAAGCTTCACTCCCGGCTGTTCCAGTGCTGCTGTAGTCACCACAACAATCCTACAGCTGATTCCATTCCAATGCTAGCCTGCTAGCTGGCTTCTGTTAAACAGAGCGCTACATAAGATAGACTACACGTGTAGAAATGGTTTGTTTGGACCGCCAAAGAGTTTTTGGTTGGTTCCTCTGGGCACCCACTGATAGCGGTCAGAGGCTACACAGAGACCCTCTATGTAGAATTCCTTTAAAAAGCTAGATATGTAATACCAATATATACTGTATAATACATAAAAATACATATAAAAAATATAAAATTCTTAGTGCTACCTCTGGGGAACTCTTGAAATCAACCGGTTTTAGTGAAACAAAACGCTTTTCAAAGATTGCCATATAGTTGTGTACCGAGTCTGACAGTCTGTAATATAAACCGGGTTGATTTTATCAGAGGAAACCTGATTACCTGCATGGATTTGATTATAAAGTAATGTTCCCAACATGGCGCAGGGATTCAGAAGCCTGTGAAAGCACAACAGAAATCAGAGCCATGAAATGAACAGAGTGATACGTACCGTAGTGTCTTCCAGAGGGTAGAAGAGGTATAAAATGCTGCCCTGTCCTCTAGATGGCACTCTCGATAGTCATCTATGCCCAGAGCACTGTGAGTGGTGCGGGAGGGGGGGGGTAGTTCAATAATGAAAGGTATGTTATTATGCTGCGTGTCTTGTGCTCATGTGCCATTTCCTGCAGTGCAGTCGTTTGCGAGTGTGTTGTGTAATGTGTGTTGAGTAAAGTATGTGGGCAGCTGCAGTGTGGGACAGTGAACTGCTCTGTGTGCTGACTGGAGCAGACCTGACCGTTACTCTGCTACCCTCTCAGTACACGGCTTCCGCCAGCCAGCTGGGCCCTAATTACCCACAGGCAGTCTTACACACACACACACACACACACACACACACACACACACACACACACACACCCACACTCTCGTACACACTCACACAGTTTATGTGCTGCACTCACTTTTATTAGGAAACAGTATTGTTTTCCTTCCTGTCAGTTCTATTGTGTGTGATTTTATATTTGGCTTACCTTTCAAGATTTCGTCTTTGATGGACACTTTGTGCGACAGAAAAAAGCAGGAAGAGAATTTTTTTGTCTTCTTTTATTTTCAGCAGCAAGTCCAAAAATAAAATGTCATGAAGTCGGGGAAATCTTTCTGTTTGGATCGTTCTGCTTAGTGACCTTTCAAGTGCAGTGTTAATACTGGATACTGGTGTGAACCCTGAAGCTCATTAACAGGCTGCATAACTCCGACATACCGCTTAGCTAGAGCGTCTAGCTTTTTCTGCACATTTGCTCAGACAAACGCACTCCTCCTTTAGCGTAGCTTAGCATGGCTTAAAAACCTGCACCGATTCGTGCGCTGGTCTTAAACCGACGCTGATGCATTCGGCTGTTCTTACCTCTGAGCTGATCGGACAAGCTAAAGATCACCGCACTGAGTTCATTTCAGCATCAGTTTAGGCATTTCACAACAGCGAGGCCACTGGAGGAGAGGAGAGCAGTCAGCTCCGAAACGATGGCGAGTGCTGAAAAATTCCTCGGCTCGAGCCGCTTTCAATATTTCAGAGCAAGCCACTGAAGTCTGATATCAATTTGAGACTGTTAAATAGCGACGGTGAGGATATCGCTCGGAAATAGCCAGGGCTGTTGTTACGAATAAAAGGCGAGACTAGAAAAATATAGTCACTTTAAAAATGTATACGGCTTCCAGCGTAATGGTGTAAGTAATTTGTTAAGTGCTTATAACTCCCCTGCTAAAGTTTCCAAGATTTTGCCCGAAGCTAGCACTTAATTAGCATATTAATTTTTCAGAATAGCTTCGAGGAGCAGGTTCTTATTTTTTTTCCCCATTCCCGTTTTTTTTTTTTTTTTTGCTTCTCGACCTTAATGTGGAAATATTTTTCCTTCCTGCAGACTGTTTATCAAGGCTGAGTGCTCATTGAGATGCAGCACATGTCCACTGGATGGAAAGCAGGAAGTGTATCAGCCTAGCCATCTCCTGGGCCCTATAAGCAACTATGAGCAGCTGTCATCTATCTTCATAACTGTACAATAATCTATCGACGCTCGGCTGAAGTGTACAGTACATCAGATCATTAAGATAAAGCCGTGGAAGGGGAGGTATTGCTACAGTTTGTCAGGCGCAAATATTGGCATTGGGTGGTGTGATATTGAGGAGACAAGCTTCGTGAGCTTGTGTAAAAGCACACCTTCAATTTGTTATTGTAGTGCTTCTTTACTGGCAGACATGCAAGCTATAGATAAAGCCTGTAAGTCATTTTGGGACAATGTTAATAGTTTAGGGCTGTAAGCAATGTTCTCGGTTCAAGACGTACGATATAGAGTATAAAGCCATAAATGCATTACACGATCCTTATGAGAAACATCTTTTTATGATATTCAACTTTTCAGGGCAGCCAGGTTGTTAGGCCCTCACCCATAAATAATGATGTCATAGCTGCTGTTAGATACACACTTCAATACACACTTCAAATCTGAAACCCCTTTGGTGCCCTGGGGTAACAACAGGCCATGAAATACACTATATGGCCGAAGTATGCGGAGACTTTACCAGCAGCCCCAAATTAGTGCGTCTTCCCTAAACTTTTGCAGCAAAGTCTAAAGCACACAGTTGTCTAAAATGTCTTTGTATGTTGTAGCATTACATTATTCCTTTCCAGGCACTAAGAGACCCAAACACTGTTCCAGCATGACATGACAATGCCCCTGTGCACAAAGCCCCTAAACTCCCCATGGGTGGGTTACGGTTGGTGTGGAAGAATCTGAGACCTCAACCCCATTGATCACTCGCTGCTCCCCAAGTATAGTGTATCAGGCCAAAGAATCCATGCCCCACATCAGGACACATTTATTTTAGAAGCCTCGTCGCTTAATTCAGATCAGATCAGTTCAGTTTTTCTGGCATGATAAGTCACCGTTATGTAACTGACTCCTTAACTGTATGTGTCACGGGTGTGAACAGACATTTTCCTATTCAGCACCGTCGTCACGTGCGTGTGCATCGACAAAATGAACAAGTCAGCAGAGCAGACCTTAAAACAGATGATCTGCTCTAGAGGGCGGTTAAAAATGCCCCATGCGCAGCTTTCGCTGCTATTACTGGCACTGTTGCTGAGATAGGTGTGATTGCTTAATTACATCACACACTGACTGCAGGCTCAATCTCCTCACAAAGTAAAAGAGCTGAATGTACTTTTTATATACAGTACTAATATATGTGTGTAGGACCGGACCATGTGTCTAAGTACTGTTTTGGACACATCAGAGTGATCCGATTGGGTCGTTGCACATATGTTTGAGTTGTATGAGTAACAGAGCGAGGTGGGGGTGGGGTGTGGGGCGTCAGTGTACATACATTGGGTAATGCAGGGCAGGTGAAATTCAACACAATGTCAAGTCATGGTTTTGACCGACGTTGGTGCACCCCCAGACGCTCTATTCGTCGCATCTGCATTCATGCAGCTCCATTCAGAAATTCACATCTTTTATTAACACATTTCTGCCGAGAAGTGTTCCACACCGAATGCCAGAAGAATAAAAAAAAAGAAACGGAATAAGTCTGGAAATCTGGATTCGAGCCACAACTGTAAGTGGATTAAAATCCGATCCTAGTTTACTGTTGTGTTTTGCCATTCAGAATAGAGAAAGTTTATTTTCTTACATTAAATCATTTGAAAATCACTTCCGTCCACATTTCGAGAACTAAACTGCATGTGCTTTTGCTTCCGGTCGTATAGTATAGTACACTACACTATAGTATAGTATAGTAGTAATGCTCTTCGGTAATTATAATGAGAGACTTTTGTAAGGAAAATCGGTGAGCGCTGTACACCTTGTGTATTCTGACCACAGCACATTCACACATGCAGGTTAATGTTATAGCCAAATAAGCAAAGGCTATTAGGTCACCACACTATGGTTTATTGTCTTGTTCCGTGAATGCTGCAGCAGTTTGTAAGTAATAACCGCGTCGTATGAGTATAAAGCAGAATAGTACGTTTTACCAGCCTGCATTAAGGAATGCAATACAGTGTCCGTTTATATAGCTAAAGAAATGACTCCTTACAGAAAAATTTCACATAGGCTATATCTATCCAATACTTAGTGGACACTAGTACACCCACATACGTGTGTCCTCCACAAACCGATTCCGCAAAGTCAGATGTCTAGAATGTGTTTATGTTGTAGAATTACATTATTCCCTCACTGGAACTAAGAGACTCAAACACTGTTACAGCATGACAACGCTTATGTGCACAAAGCTCCCGACACATGGTGTGTTATGGTTGGAGTGGAAGAAATCCTGCATAGAGCCTTGATTCTAACCAAACATCTTTGGAATGTACTGGAACACTGGCTGCACCCCTGACTATTATAACGAAATGAGCAAATCTCCAAATGCATGCTAGTGTGTAGGTTGTGCTACGTGTAACCACGTATCTGTTGTACAAGTTGATGTGCATGTTTTTACTATAGAAGCATTGTTGTCAGACTGAGCATATGACCTCGCAGCGGAAAGTGAGACATTATAAAAATTAAATCAACCTGATCATTCTACAGCACTACGATATAACTTATCAGCTTATTAGTACTACTATGAGCTGTTGAAGAGTTTCCTTTTTTTAATACATTCATCTTCATGGCACGTTAGTCGTGTGTTAGAATAACGCTACAGATGAAGTTTTTAAAAGGCTAACATTTACATCCTTAGCCAGAATGAATGGAGATAATTGGACACCTGTCTGACACTTGAGTTTTAACTGCCTGGGGCTGAGCTAAGTGGCTTCTAAAGAATCTTCCATTGAGGAAGCCAGAGACTCATTTACGTGTACAAGGGGCCAAGAAAAGGTCCTTTTAACCTGTTCCCTGGCAATGTGCGTCTCCTGTGCTTGTGGCTGTACTTGCTGTAAGCTAGACCTATTTGGCCTGATGCCTGTCATTCATGCTGCGCTTCTTTGCACTTATTTTAGAAATTAGCATTTAAAAAAAAATACTCGGCCTAACGAGAAGCGGGCCTGTTCCGTCTGCTTTTTTTTTTTTACCCTTACACACTACATTAAATTATTTGGTTATTATTCCATGATGAGGTAAAGCTGCAGCTCATGAATAAGCTCCTGTTTGCACACCTTGGAGACTGGTATAGATAAGACGCAATTACAGTGGATCAAATAAAGCTGCGTACTTGGAGGAATGGCACAGATAGCAGGCTGATAGAAAGAGACGAGACAGGAGGGAAGGGTGGCAACGTAGCATGCAAATCCAGCGATTTAGCCATTGTTACTAATCAGTTAATCTGAGCTCCCGGTTAGACCGCCACCTCGCCTGCCAATCAGGGTTAGCTGCAGCCGAGAAGGCGCCGGCCTGTTTGGCCTAGCACATTCGAATGTCACTATTAAAATTCCACTTTTCAAAAAAAAAATAAAAGTGTACAAATTGGAGCTCGGTGGGATAAATTTAGACAGCGGCAAAATCGAAAGTGGCAAGCGAAGTGGGAATCTGTCAGTCAAACAAGTGACATAGGGACAAAACAAAATGCAGTCTGAATTCTCGGCGTGCTAGTCTCTGTTCCCGACTGCCGTTTTCTCCAAGCCTGGTCACCCGTAGCGTGTGATTCGAGCGAAGGTACAAGAAGCCGGCAATCAGCAGCTGAATGTGTGATTTGAGATGATGAAGAGGCCTTGGAGGGAGACGGGTTCGGTGGGTGGGAGGGGGTGTTTGGGATGTGAGGGAGGAGGATGGAGTGGAGGCTCATTATCTCACTCTAATCAGGGGACATCAAGCCAGGAAAATGGCGGATCGAGAGGACTCTGATTAAAAAAAGCCCCCACGTCAGCTCACAAGAGCATCTCTTGTCTCAGGCTTATGAGCTTATTTTAGGAAAAGGACGAATGTTAGTCAACCGCAATCAGTATCGAGAGGCTGCAATGCAGTTAATCAGGAAGACAGAGTAAACATAAATATAACAGTGCATGCCTCTTTACTGCTCACTTAGCTGAAGAGTGAAGATGGAGAGGCCGCACTCTGCATGACGCTCATCAGGTGTTTAGATGAGAACAGGACTTCTGTTCTTTGTTAAACTCGAAGTAACCTTCATTCTGTCATCTGTCATACTGCTGCTTCCTTAACCACCTCCCCCTCGCTCTCTCTCGCTCTCTCACTCTCGCGCACTCTCTCTCTTGCTCTCGGTCTATGTCGTTCTCTGTGCTGGTGTATAACTTGATTTGGTGTGTCTTCATCCCAGCGATTGTCCTGTGCGCTGATAAGGATCCATGTTTTCAGGGCGGGTTTTGGCGGCAGCGCATCTAATGAAAGATCTTAATTAGATCTGTTTGTGCCCAAAGGAGAGGAGATGCAATATTAAATTGTCACCCGTATCACATTCCTTCAATTTGGGCTGCAGGATACGTCTCGATTCATTTTATTGGGGCGCAGATAAATAAACTTTGCTGTCACTTGTATCACCTAGCTTTCCACTTTAGTCACACGAAGCTGGAAAAGATCCTCTACGGCCAGGGGAATTGTCTGTGGAGCACGGCGCATGACCCACTTGGGGTTTGAAGAGCACAGCTTTTAAACACAACCATGCATATCGTTTCAAATAAAAACACCCGTTTTAAAATTCTCTTTTCTTCCAGTCAAATGTAATCGTATTTTCCTTATTGAAAGACTAAAGGGGCTTTAGAGCATGTGTTGATGTATTACTAAAAGTGCTCTCCATCTTTTTTTCAGCTAATGATGATGATGTTGAAAAAAATGCTAGTGTGTAAATACTAATCCCTCTCCCGTACCACATGATCGTTTTTGGTATGTTAAATGATGAAAGTGGACATGCGAAGACCCTGTTGTTCTTTTCCGTCTAATGAGAATGCAGCCACTTGGCCAGCTGCTTTCTCAAAAAGCCCTCGTCTCAACAGCCACTTGTCACAGCTGCTTTTTAAACCTCAAGCCAGCTGTGGGGTCTGAATCTGCAACATCAGGCTGGGACAGATTTAAAGATGAATATTGAAATCGATTCATTCTAATTAACAACTATAAATCATTTCTTCAAAGTGAGGCCCCTAGTTCGTGTTTATATCGCCTTGATTAATGTGGGATGCAGTCGTAATTTGTAGCACAGACTTTACGTAGGTTGAAAGAAGAGTTAAGGTTGGCTACATACAGCTATACAAACTGTAAATGTATGTGCAAAGAGCAATGAATTTGAGGTTAATATCTTTTTATTGGTTTTATTCATTCACTCGTTCATCTCCACTAATCGCTTTGACATGGTTTAGGGCAGTGCTTCTCAATTATTTTTTGGTACGCCCCCCTTTAGGAAGAAGTAAACATTTCGCGCCCCCCCAACTCTCTGC
>JAOUQX010000041.1:9699000-9711067 GCA_028566295.1 Liobagrus marginatus | reverse complement strand
CTTTATGTTTGAAGCCTGAAATGTGGCAAAAGGTCGCAAAGTTCAAGGGGGCCGAATACTTTCGCAAGGCACTGTAGCTATGCCTCCGTACTAGTACTTGTTTAAAAGATTCACCGATTTTTAAAAAAGCACTGAAAAGTATGCACATTGCATCAAAAATTAAAAGTAACAGATATATCAGATCAATATCTGTTCTTCAGTACAGCAATAGCAATAAAGAGAGAAACACAGAAACGTTCTTAACTGGACAACAGCAGTGAGTTATTACCAACACTGCCACACCCCTGGGCTCTAACTGGATCGTGCTGTAAAACATGAAGAAACTCTCCCAATCAGTTATTCCATAATCTCCTAATTCCATAATCTGTCCTTTCCATGATCTGCACTATGTGCTAATGTGAACAGGAAGTGTGGCAATAATTTAGCGTTGGCAGTGTAAACAATCTAAGCAGTGTTGATCCACAGAAGCTCTTTTAGATCACAAAAAGGTTAGCGGAGTTTGCTCTGGCCTTTTGCAGCATAATGGCAGCAATTTCCAGCAGCTTCACATACAGCACGCTTCTCTGTCAGAGATCCCTGAGTAAACCTAATTAGATATACCCTCACCTTTTCTGGCATGCCTTCAAAAAGGGGCTATGCCATTCTCTTGTGTTAGTGTTTAACACCTCTGTGCTCATACAAAGCTCTGGTTGGTGTCAGCAATTAGTGGGGAATGTCATTGGAAATGATCTTTGGCTACTCACGCGTTTTCTGTTGTACTGCTCTTTTAATGAGAGGGCCGTTGGAGCCATTTTTGCGGTTAAGAAAAATTCCAGAATTTGAAAATTCATAGTGGTTGTGTGTGAGGGTTCCATGCTAAGAGGGAAAGAGCATAAAGTTTCTTGTGCGTGGCACAAGCAGAAGGATTGAGTTGTAAGTAATCTATCCATCTATCCATGCAGCCATCAATTTATTAATCCATTCATCCATTTGTTTAGCCCCCCAAACATCCATTTATCAGCCCATTCATCAATCCATCTATCTAGGCACATATCCATCCATCCACCCATTCATTTATTCATCCAGCCATCTACCCGCACATCCATTTATCAGCCCATTCATAAATCCAACTATCTAGGCACATATCCATCTATCCATCCATCCATCCATCCATCCATCCATCCATCCATTCATCCATCCATCCATCTACCCAAACATCCATTTACCAGCCCATTCACCAATCCAACTATCCAGGCACATATCCATAAATCTACCCAAACATCCATCCATTAAGCCACCCTTTCATCAATCCATCTATCCAGGCACATATCCATCCATCCTGCCTGGCAGGAAGGCGGTCAGCATTTCTAACCAATTATCTATCCATCCAACTATTCATGCCTTATTACGGTTTGGCCTTTAAACAAGGGCTCAATACTAATCCTAACCCTTAACCATATCTGCTCCAGGGGCACTGTATTACGGCTGACCCTGTGCTTTGAGGGCAGATTCCTAAGATGGGATATGTGAAGAAAGAACTTTACCTGTTCTTTCATGTGTTTGCGACCATAAAAGACTTGCTTGGTTACTTATCTGTCCATCCATGTACTGTCATTGAGTCACCAACATGTATGATGCTATTGATAATATCAAAAAATTTCATTATCTTGTCACAAAATATTTTTCCCCCTACTTAACAGAATTTTGGAATTAGTGTAGTGTAGAAAAAAACATTGGCGCCTTGATTGATATTTGCTGAATGTTCCTTATGATGCCCAAAAAAATGAGAGAAAGGATTAAAAAGTCATTCAGAATTAGTAATTTGCCCATACTTCCAGCATTGTACTGTATTTTCTTAGGAAAATCTGCAATGGCTGCATTCAGCTGTGATCAGCAACTGGCAAATTCCTCCCAAGTTTGGAAGAATGGAGGAATACTTTGGCTTCCTGGTAAATTATGATGCTGATTCATAATGTCAATATTTCAGTATACTGCAAATATCCTCCTGGCTTGCTTGACCCATGCTTTTGGATGCCAACTGCAATTTAGAGATCCCTATCACAAATAAAAGGGTGATAATGCATTCTCTTTACGAACACATTCATTCACAGATGGCGTCTTTATTGCATCGTAGGTGCAGTTGATTGCTCCGATTTCATTCGGAAAGGCAACGTTTGCTGCAAATTGCCTTTTAATGTTGGCCTATTTATCCTGACTGTAAGAAAACTTGACGCTTCTCTGTGGCATCCACATTCCACTATACCACAAGGCTGATATCACATGATACAGCTCAGGAATGCAATATGTAAGAGGAACAAAATCGATGAGCCACTTCCTGCGGAAAACTTTGTCAATCCCCCAAAGGTTGAAGTACATTAAAGCTTACAGCAATTACAAGGTTACATTCTATAAGACATTTGTTCATTTATCCAAATCACTGTGCATGCCAGTTTTTTTTGTCTGACACAGTGGTCTCAGGGTTCGAGAACGAGAAGTTATTACTCAGGGTAAATTAAGGAATGCTGCTGTTTCCCAAGCCTGCCATTGGCAGCGGTATCGGTATCGGCCAATTTACTGAATCTGAATTGGAGCGAAAATAACTTTTGCCCTTTGGTTTTGCTTGGTTTTTCAGTACACCCTATATAATAAGTCTAAACGAAAACCCAGGTAATTATATATATTGGAAAAGGTTTCAATCTATTGACAAGGTATTCTACTCTGTGTCCTTTATCTCTGATTAGAGTACTTAACCTTTTTCATGACTTTTCTTCGTTAATCATTACTGGTGTTCTGATAGGTTGATGTGGAGACAAAATATAGACAAAAATGACGATAGGACCTGGTAATAGCATAAAATAATACCCATCACATCATTTTGTTATAGTTCAGCATCTCTGGAACTCATCATGGTCACTCCTAATTTAATTATAATTTCCCTCTTCGAATCAAAAGAAAGTATTCCATTGAAGTCAGAATGAACCGATATCCATCTCCAGACGCTCCAACAGGAAGTGAGCGACCAGCTCTAAATTGTCTACTTTGTGGAGAATTACTGACCTTTTTAAATGCTCCCAGTTTCTCGGTTTGTAACCTTGAAAAGCTCTCGTCGCACAAAGAGCAAATCCTATATGAGCATAGCGGAGGGGAGTGGAGGAGGGAAGCTACTTCTACGCAGTATATCAGCATTCATGGAGTCCTGAACGCTGCTGTTTCCAGAGGTTAAGCACTGCGGGGGTTTGCCACACGTGCTCAGAAAGGAAAAACCATCGCAATGACACTGTCGTGTTTCATGCTTCAGCTAACGTCCGCTGCGTTACGCAGCCTCGCCGTGGAGCACAAGATTTTATTTTCACGTCAGATAGGTTGCTTTTTAAAGGAAGCGGATACGCTTGTCTTTAAGGGCCTCGTAAACGACCTTAGTGGACTAATAGGCTATGCGGTGTTAAACAGGAAACAGGCTTCCTTCTCAATTCTAATCAATGATGTAGCCATACTTGATCATCCCGAATCAGCTTGTTCCATTATCGGGTGCAAACACGATGACTTTTATTTTGTAAATATGGCCTGCAATTGCTAATGATTATCGTTGACACGGCACATTTTGAAGACGGTTATTGTAACAAGCTCCGTGCCTTGTTTGGTTTCTGTTCTCTCTCCTGCGCCTCTCAGATGCTAACGACCCGAAGACTTTTCCTGCGAAATGTACAAACATTAGATTTGAAAATGGGTTTTTATTGGCAATTTCCTCCCTCCTCCGCCCTGCAGTAGTGCCTCACAACCCGTCACATGCGGCGCTTGATAAATGCGCAATGTGTAATTATCATTAATTATCATTAAGAACTCAGCCCCAAGCTTGGACGCATTCAGAGTAAATGTTTGTAATGTTCCCTGATCCTGGCATTGTGCTGTTTGATTTGTTGTGAATATCTGGAAGGTTTTTGGTCGTTGTTGCTGTTGTTGTTGTTTTTGTTGAGACCGGGTTCTTTCCCCGCTTATATATTTGCGTAACCTTAGTTATATTCGTCTTTCTGACAAAGTCGGAGGTTAGGAAAATGACAGGCTGACAGGAAGAGTTGAATTGATGGCTCTATGTTATTCATTTTTTATTTACGCTCTCTCTCTCTCTCTCTCTCTCTCTCTCTCTCTCTCTCTCTCTCTCTAATACTGTCTCCTGTGATCCCTTCCTTCTGAGAACTGACTCGCTCACTAATCCTCCATAAACTTCTCAATCTTCTTGAAAACCTCCCTGACTGATTGACACTTCTGACCTTTCGTTTTTAGCCATTGGCTGAGGAAAAAAAAAACCCAAAAAAATAAAAAACCACTCTTCCCTGCAGGGATTGGCCGGCTTGTTTGTGATTGCCTTTACCCGGTTGGCAGGCACTGGGATTGGCGGGGGGTTACTGACTGGCGAGGCAGGGGGTAGGCTGGGAGCAGCTGCTCAGTGAGCCTGGTCTCTTGGATGTGAAATGGTTTTGATAAATAATAAAACAGTGGTAATAACCAGCTGCTTTGGAGGTCACATGACCTTCCGTCACACCCGCCATGCAAATAATGACTTCATGCCAATTTCATTGGTTCATGCATTATTTAGCCCAGCCCCCTGTTGTTAACTCCGCCTGCTAAAGACCCCAGAAGTGGCCTCACATGGCCACTAAAATATCACCCTGTGTGTGTGTGTGTGTGTGTGTGTATGTGTAGCATATGATGACCGCTGTTCTGTAATAAATGTAGACTCACTGGAGAGAGCCAGCACTTCCAACCCCAGTGTAGGATACAGAGCTATAGAATTTAAAATTGGCCCTGTGCTGCAGTATGGATTCTTTTAGGTGTGTCTACCACTTTACCACATCGATTCCTCTGGTCTGGAACACTTTGGCAGTGTGTGTGTAGTCAGAGTATTTTACAGCAACATTACAACGCACCTCCCGAGTAAAGAAGAAAAGATCAATGCGCACTCCGTCTTACAAAACTTCTCAGTCATACCTGTGATCATTGTACCGCCTTAACCGTGTATTCCTTCAGCACAGCTCGCACGCTCGCCAAACAGCATGCGTACACACACGGTTCACGGTTCGCGAACACACGCACGCGAACACACACGTCTTTGATTTGCTTTTTTTTCCTGAGAAACAAGTAGAGAGGTAGGGATTGGATCAGTGCCTTGTTTCTTTTTTGCTTTGAGAGCAACGCTGCAAACACACACACACACACACACACACACGCACACACACACACACACACACCACACACGCATTTGTCTTACAATGAGTACCTTTTTAAAGTGGTTTTTCTTTGTGGGGATCACGTTTAAAGCTGTTACATATGCCTATGCTTTTGAGGACATTTGGTCACAACTAACATTGAAAACCTTGCGCTATCCCACCCACGCACAAACACACACTCTCTCTCTCTCTCTCGCTCTCTCTCCCTCTCGCGTGCACTTTCTCTCCCTCTCTCTCTCTCTCTTATGCTCTCTCGCTCTCTCTCTCTCTGTCTCTCTCTCTCTCTTTCTCTCTCTCTCTCTCTCTCTCTCTCTCTCTCTCTCTCTCTCTCTCTCTCTCTCTCTCTCTCTCTCTCTCTCTCAGAAATCCTCTAACAAGAGCTTCCATGTAGTTGCTTCATGAGTCCAGTGTGTGATACAGAGCAGCTATGTTTAGTTGGCTTTCACACCAAGTCCAAACACTCGGCTTGAGCTACTGCTGTGGATTCATTTATTCTCGGAGCGCCGTTGTAAACTAAAGCTGATTTTTCATTTGCATTAATGTTAGCGAAATGCATCGGAGTTCCCAGAGCTAGGTGTGAGAGTGCCCTCGTCTATGAATGTATATTTATATCTAAAAGAACATCGGCTTCAAGGTTTACAGAAGCTCCTGTGCTTCCTCTGTCTTTTCTTCTCTTTTGAGGTACCGGCTTAAAGTGTGTGTCTGTGTGGAAATTTGTCTCTCTCCTTCTCTATTTAACTTTCTCTTGCTCTCTCTGCTCACTGTTTATGTCTCTCTCTCTCTCTTTCTCTCTCTCTCTCTCTGTCTTTCTCTCGCTCTCTCTCCCAATACATATTACACACTTAGTGCACCTTTTCTATAACCTTTTTCGTACTCTCCCTCTCCAGCCATGTTTTACAACCCTACAACCCCCCGCCCCACCGGCTGAAATTCCCCCCCATCAGAGGCTTTATTCCGATAAAAGTGACAGGCCCCAGCGGAGAAGAATGCAGCAATGCAGAACAGCACGAGACAATCCTGTGGCATTAAACAGCCTTGCCACTTTGTGTTTGAGATGTTCAATCAAAATGCTAATGGCTCATGCAGCAAGGGAGCAATATTATTGTTACACTAATTGATAAGAGAAAAAAAGATGGAAGGGCCCGCGCCGGCAGCCCGAGCGCTACGCCAAGCTCTCAGCCACTCTGTTTTAATTACAATTACAAAAATGAAAGGGAACAAATTACTCCAATAACTGCAACAGCAACAGTTTGTTGTTTTGGGTTTTTTCCCCCCTTCTCGTTGCATAATAAATGATCTACATTATTGATTCATTTATCGACGCATCATTTATTTAATATTTCACGTCAATCAACTTAGAAAATAAAAACACGCTTCGACTGCGTCATTGGGATGTTAAAAACACAGCCGAATTTTTTATACCAGTGTTTGTTAGACAGGTTTTATTTTGCGCATGCAGCGAGTGAAATGAAAGGTCTCGTCTCACAGTATGAACTCCGACCCCCATTGCAGGCATCTATTTCCCATCCTGTAATAACCTTGACGTAACCCATTTGCCAGAAACAAGCTGCGATTGACTTGCTGTCATCCACACAGACATGTTATTCAACCCTATTCAATTCAGCCAGTTGGGGAATACTTCCCTTCTAGGTATTTAATTACCAGCCCAGAATATAGTATAGTATAATATAGTCGGTAGATCGGTGATGCTCTGCTTCATTTCTATGCCAAATGGATCACATCCTGAATCTGCTCTAGTGTATATTATACTATTACCGGTTGTGATGTGACTGATCAAATTCTCTGGATGCTTTGGGTGTTATTCAATCTTGAATATTCGCAGCTCAGCGTTTGATTAAAAAAGCCATCGATATAGTTTCTGACACATAAGAGTTGTCTAGTGAGATGAAGCAAATCATTTGAATATCTGTTGCCGCTTCATTTTTCTCTGCTACTCATCACCATCCCCAACATCACCATCCCTCCACTGCTTTTGAGTAACTGCATCACTTTTATTTGAAGAGCCGCTCATTCAGCCGCGTCGCTTAAACCCATCCCAGAGCTCAAACGAATCATGTACAAATTTAAAAGAAAAAAAACGAATCAAAGGCAAAGCAGACGCGTTTGCCCCTAAGCCAGACGCTGGAGTGAGCCCTGAAGATACGAAGGCTATATCTGGGTGCAGAGTGAGCGCTAAGCACTACGAGGGCATGAAAAGAATCGATCTGACACGGGAGGTGAATTTTTCTGCCTTTAAATGGCACCGAGTCGAGGCGTAAAAGGTTAATGAGAACAGTTCTCCTGGGGGGCGCTTGCTAAAGGCACGCAGCACCGACGGAGCAACAGTAAAAGAGAGAGGGCTGGGAAACCCAACCCCGAACGGGTTTTGCCGGAGACGTGTCGGGCTAAACGGTAGAAACCAGTGCGAAATATTGAGATATGACCCGCTGTTTTGCTCCTTCACACCAGTCCCCCAAACTGCAGGGACGTAATAGGCGGTGTGTCGGTGCGCCGCGGCGTGCGAACGGCTGTTTTGCCGGATTAAGGGAAAGGCAAACGCGTCGAGTTGGGTGTGAGGTGTAGATACCGGACGGTCTGTCGGCGGTCAGTTTGAAAAGAACCGAGCGAAAGAGGGAGGTGGCCGACCTGGGATTCTCTCTCACTGTGCCCATTTTCACCTGTCCTTCTCACAGATAAGTTCACAGAGAGTGGGCACGAGCGAGAGAAAGAGAGGGAGAATTGCCTCTTTCAGCCTTTAGATTTCATTTCAATAGGTTCTATCTCTTCAGAACAATGGCAATGAAAAAGCTTATCAGGAGCAGTCTGAGGCACAGAGGCCCCGAGCAATGTGTGGCCTCACACACACACCCACACACACACACACACACACACACACACACATTTTTATTTGTCTGCTCCTTCATGGCCTGTTAAGTGTATTTACTCCTAGCAGTCACATTATATGGACAGAACTTCCATCGACCTGCATCCTGATTCTGTCGGGATTAGCTCGATGTAGGGAAGAGAAGAAAACATCCTCACGGCAGGCCTTTGGAGCCGACTCGTGCTGGTCATGACAGAATACCTAAAGCCTAAAGTAAACGCGAACATCTCCTTTTTCAGTTTATAGATGTATATGCGCACACACACACACACACACACACACACGCCATAAAACCATACAGGTTTCAACATCAGGTAACCTTCTATTAAGATAAATTTACCCTGTGAGACCCAAACACTGTTCCAGCATGACAATGCCCCTGTGCACAAAGCTCCTAAACTCCATGAAGATATGCTGCATCATGGCTGGAGTGAAAAAACTCGACTGTTCTACACAGAACTCTGGCCTCAACCTCACTGAACACCTTTGGGATAAACTGGAACCCAGACCTTCTCACCCTGACCCCATTAATGTGCTTGAATGAACAGTGGAAAGCCTTCTCAGAAGAGTGGAAGTTACTAAAACAGTAAAATGGAGAATAAATACGGAATAGGACGCTTAATATTATGTATGGCTTTTAAAGCCAGGTGACTTTTGGCCATATCGTGTATATATCCAGTATATATGTGCAGAAAATAAAGGAATATGTAAATGAGCATGCCGGCTGTCCGCTCAGCCCGAGAGCCTCTAATTTCTTCATGCCTAAGAACACGGCTACAACAAGCTCACAGCTGCGGCAAGCCTTAGATTGCTTTTTTGTTTTGCTCAAGGATAATCACCATATCTGCACATATGAAATAGTTTTCATAGTGTTTACCAGTCCTTTATTTCTCACCATGTCACTTTCAATAAATGGAAGAATATAGCAGACTCCCCCACCCCACGTACAGCCATCCTCCTTTGTTCATAATGATGAGAATCCAGGTGCTGCAGAGGCAGGGTTGAGTGAGATTAATGGCGATAGGAGGGACGGAGGTGATGGCCCTTGCCGAGCATGATTAACAATGACACATTCATGAATTTTAGCTTTGTTTGGATATCGCACAGTGGTAATGGTTTGTATTGGTTTTGAAAGCACCACGAAAATCCCCAAAAAAAACAACAAATAAGATGTGATGAAGACGAAGCGAAAACATCACCGGGACGTCCGAGTGAAAATTCATGATCACTTGTGTGACATAAGAATGTGTAATGTGGAAAAATACTGATATCTGACAGGAATTTGGTGATCTGTAACCGGCGCCCATTGAAGTGATATGTAAGTCTCACTTTAAACAGGGAGTGTCGGTGCATCACAGATTCCGCTACGGTAGTTTCGAAATGAGTTTCCTTTCAAAAAACATGCAAACGAGGGGTCAGGGTGGCTCATCGTTTAGAACTAAAATGTGTCAGTTTGATGTTGTGAGATTGTTGCACCACTAAAATGAACCTGTTGCACAAGACTTGAACCTTTAACAGTTGTAAGAATAAAGCATCTCTAAATCGGTCCTAAAGTGATTGAGTGTGCGAGTATATATAATATGATACCCTGTCACAGACTTCATAACATGCTGATGTTTCCGGTCTCCCGGAGTTTTGGTGATAAATGGATGAGATGTCCATGTAGAAGAACATGGATTTGGAAAAGCTTTAGACTCGAACCCTCCTGCCACATCCGGGTGGCATCACTGTGTTGTAGCCATAGTGACATCGGTGTTATAAATGGCAACAAGCAGCACTAATGTAGAGCTATGTACGTAACAAGCACAGAGCTAAGTGCTCCTCAAGCTTCGGAACCATCCCAAACATACAGAGAGTGAGAGAGAGAGAGAGAGAGTGCGAGAGCCTTAGATAACGCTTGTTTTTGCTGAATGGCACAATGAGCGACGTGTTTTAGCGCCTTTGTTTACTTATGTGTCATGCAGCATTAGGATGTACACATTTGCTTTAAACTCCAGCCGTGTATTTAGCTATCACAAAGCTTTAATAAGAAGAGGATCGGCGTCGTGCCTGAACTTATTTGGCAATAGCATCGATGTGTAGCTAGCTTTGTTTGAGCTGAAATCCCAAGAGAACAGCTATTTCGCTGGAAAGTAACGCCTATAGCAGCCTTTATATTCCTCCAAATCCGAGGACTGCTATATAGCCCCCATCAAATACATCCTCGTTTCTAGTGCATCAGCCTCCAGGACCTGCTGCTTTGTTCTCAAAAGCTTAGATGCCTGGACTTTGTAAAGAATCAGAGAGCTCTAAACAAGGCAAAATTCATCCTGGAGCTGAGAGCGAGAGAGCCAGAGCGTTTTCTTTCACTGGAGAGAATACAGAAAATCCAAAAACCTGAGTAGTTTTCAGTAAGCCCAAGAGTAATGGACCTCCAGGTAGGAGTAAAGAAAACAAAGCTGGAAATGGTTTTCGGTGTGCCTGTGTGTTTGCCAGATGGCCGTTGAAATGGCATCAACAACATCGAGGAAAATTGCAGGACATTTGATGATCTCTGGTACAACAAGGACAATAAGGACTTATTAGTGATTGAACTGAATACACTCACAAATACTCTTGCTTGCTTTCTGGGATGAAACCCTCATGGAACCCCCAGTCTAAATGAGTTATTTATCCATCATGAATGGGCATGTTATTCTGGTCAGGGTCATGACGTATCCTGGGAATTCCTGGGAGCATGATTATTGAACCGTAGTCATTAGCAGGGACACACTACCACACACCGGGGCTGTTCATAGTACAGTAATGTTGCGGCCAAAAAGGTTGGATTTTGCGTTGTGATGATGTCATACAATTGCATCTTGGCACAATTCTGTGAGAAATCTGCAGAAATATTGAGAAATTGCTTTTGAATATTGAGTTTGCTTGATTTTGGGTCATTTTTGTGATTGCAATATTGCAAAACCTGGAGTGACTCATTACCATCCTAACTAGATCTTGGAGCCCATATTCGGACAGGTACACTCCATGTTATTTTCTTTTTCCCCATTGTGATTCTCACCCAGTGCTAATCAATGCTACATTTTATTGTCTTGTTGGCTGACGATATATTAACGTCCCCTTTTAATCATATTTGCATTAGCATTTCCAATTGCAAATCAGCGCTACTTGAAGGTGCATGCATTTCTAATTTTAAACACTCCATTCGCACTCATCATTCGGAAGCAGTCGCCATGAACTGTACTGAAGAATCACCACATTTCCTGGAGAAAAGGTTAATAAAAGAAATATGTATACACGGTGACACGGAAATTGCAGTAGGAGGAAATTTGGAGTGTAAGCGTTCGACTTTAGCGTGGTAACGTATGTATAGTAGGAGGAGAAAGAGGTTGGGGGGCTGGTGATATCATTAAAATTCCATTTCCTTCCTTCTTGTACTGCGAAAGGGTTATTAAAGGCAATTGTAGGGAGAATATGTGCAACGATCTGTTGTACAACGATCCTGGATGGCTTTTGGACTCTGGCAGCCTGCGAGGCATAAGTAGATTTCTGACAACGTATAAATCAAATTATAAAAATGACAGCGAGTGACATTTCGCATTGAGCAATCCCCTTATGCATGAGACGAGAAGGGAATGGCGTGGGGGAGGGGATTGCATTTAGGAGCGACTTTTAAACTATGTTTGTGAAGGCCTATTGCTTTATCTTGGCCACGCCGATCGGTAGGGGAGACAAAGGAAAGGCTGGCTGCTCAGACGTCCATTGGCTCAGCACTATTGTGTGGAGAGTCTCTGAGGAGGACGGACAGCTGGAGGTTGACCACTACCTCAGGCTCTGGTGAAGGTCAGAGGAGGCCGGACGATTTAGATCTGCTCAGATTTGCTCTTTAAATTAAACTGAATGCGATAAAACGCAGGCACAGCCACACACACGCGCACACACACACACACACACACACACACACACACACACACACACACACACACACACACACACACAC
>JAOUQX010000041.1:9652672-9668937 GCA_028566295.1 Liobagrus marginatus | reverse complement strand
GACAAACCCTGAAACTAACCTTGTGTTTGTGTACTAAAAAGATGTTAAATGCTATTCCGAAACGGATCCGTTAATTTTCGGATCCGTTTTTTTCCCCCCCCAAAATCGAATCCAGAGTTTATTATGGTACATTGCTGTCCTTGGTGACTGCAGGTGTGTTTACACTTGTGCGGTAGTGTCTTAAGAGTTATTTGAGGTAATAGTGGGGGAATTGTGATATTTGAACGGATCACAGTAATTTAGCCGGCTATAATGGAACACGGTAGTTTCATTTCTGCCATTCGCGCTGAGATCAGGAAATGTCAAAACAGGAAAAAAGGACATTTCAGTGCCTTCTCTTAAATTACAGGGAATAAAACAGATAGATAAAGACTGAGAAAAGAGATTGCGCAGGGGAAATGTTCTCTTTGTGCATGACATGACCTTGCTAAAACGACACACCGATAGAGTCCGAGATCACGGTGATCACACAGCAGGCACAGCTTTTAGCATGGAAGCTGGCAATCGTTTGGTCGCGTGAGTGTAGCCTCTAGTTCCGTGATTCAGCATCTGGATGTTGTTTTTATTGTAGCATTCAGTAGAAACAGACATTCTGTTTGTGGGGCATAACGAGTATCTGACAGCCTTTTCTTTTTGTTGGCTAATATAGATTTCGGTGTCAGAAGGAAGAGCTGTAAGTGTATCAATAATGTACGGGAGCCCCATGTCTCCGATGTAATTTCATTCAAGTTGCGATGAATTATGGCTCAGTGTTAAAGCGCCTCAGGGCAAAAAGAGCACAGGCTTGATCCTGTTTTCTCCAGTTGCTGTTTTATCTGCGATAGCCATCTCACCTCGCAAAAAAAAAAAAAAAGAGCAAACGAAGCAAGCTCCGTTTGACCCCTGTGAAAGAAACGCCAGATCTGTTTAGTTCGGGAAGCTCCAATGATGTAGCGGAATCATTTATGATCTCAGACACTGCATAAACCAGACATGAATATTAACAGCAGGAGAAACCCTTTTCAGCCAGAGCTTCCGCCTGCAAATCTTAATGTGTTCTAGTTTATTACGCCTTCTAGCTCGTAATCTCAAGTGCTGGAAATGCATATCATACAACTATATTACAATAATATAATGTGATAGTAGGATATTCCTAATTCTCTCGTTTCTTTACTGCGGCATGACGATTGCCGGTGTGATGTCATAGCTCTTCAAGCAGTTAAGGTGGCAAGATCAATGTAATTGTATCCAAAACCTATTGTAACCAATAAAATCTACCAGGACAATAGAATAGATATATGATGCATAAATAATAATGTTTGGCTGGTTGCATTGACATGAAAACCTCATATTTCTCTGAGAGTGGAAATAGGACTACATTTTCAGCCGGCTCTTGACGAGATGTGAGCCACTGCCGGGGCTCCTACAGTCGTGATTTTGACACGGCCGCTGAAAGTGTCCTTCGTCCAAGGGCCCGCTTGTCTGGGAGATGTGTTTTTTATTTTATTTTTTTATTGCATGCAATTAAGTGCCTTTCATGTCGGACATTATTTGGCCATTATTAAGTTCTCAGGACGGAGGTGGGCAACTGGTGCTAGGAGAAACAAGTCTGAATGAGGCGTCTGTGAAAAGTGCTGCTTTTCTTGTTGCTGTTTTGAGTTGCACAGTGTTTTATTCTCTATTTGACTTGCTGATCGAGTAAATGTCCCTGACACACCATTTTTGATTAGCCGACGAAATGTATCATATAGCTGAAAATGAATTTGATGTATTTTATATCTATTTCATATGCATTCCGATCCCCGGAGGGGATTTGTGACACATGTGGTCCGAGTGAGAAAGATTTGAAAGAACTCCTCATGCATTTTCCTCACCTTCTTCTCAGACGGCACGTTTCCTGCATGTGACATCACATGTCGGAAGGTCGTTTCATTGGTGGCAGCAGATTAACAGATTGGATCTGTTCCGTATCTAACCAGCCAGCTAATAAGCTGACCGATCTCCTGCTGCCCTGTCTCACACCTCCGCCTGTTCACTTCAACCTGCCGCTAAGAACACAGAGTCTAATGGCCCTCTTTGTTCCATTATAGAACGGCGGCTCTTGCACCCTTCATTTTCTGATAATTAGTCCGCCTACTGAACTCTTTTTCTTCAGCTATTATCCTGTCTGCGGTCAACTGTACATATTTAGCCCTACGTTTTCCTGCTGATTTTAGTCTAGCTGCAGGTTAAGAGATGGGTGAGAGGCCAGACAGTTAACGTTAAACATGGGCACCCTGCCAGCAGGTGAATATGAGTGTGTGTGCAAGAGTGCAAGCACAAAAGAGCCACTTTAGAAGGAATAATAATAAATAAATACAGGTTAAAGGCTTTGGTGAAATGATGATATAAAATACTGGCAGTACATTGTAAATAATACAGCACTTATAGTGCATTATCAATTTATAATCATTTATTGAAACCTATAAACCACATATAATAATACCTAATGCTTCTTAAGTTGCTCGGATTTAGTTCCAGCTCTGGGGTATGTGCTGTATATATCAAAGGACAGGATAATATCGGGATTAAAAATGTTTTTTACACTAAATAACCTAAAGACAGCTTACGAACACAAACATCTAAGTGTGCCTTCCCCAATGTGACGTCTCGCTACAACCGATAGGCGATCTTCGGATGGCGAGACGCGAACCGGGAAGCACGAAAGATCCAGGCGCAGGTTTCGAAAACATAGTCTTTTATTTAAAGGTGTGCAACCCAGCATACGGCACTCAAGCAAACTTTGAAACAATATAATGATCCACGCTGGACTTACGCCAGCGCCCTCTATTTATACAAAACATGATTAACTAAACTAAACATAATCAGGTGAGCGTGGTTAGGTGTGGGCGTGGTCATGGGTGTGGGTGTAAACAAAAAGCATGTGAGGTCATGTGAGCAGCAGACGATAAACACACACACCGTCTCATAGCATCTTCCGGGGGACGGCGGGCCAAAATCCTGGCACGTTACACCCAAACTGTTGCCACAAAGTTAATAGCACACCATTTACGATGTATAGGATGTCTCTAGTTGATGTATTATTAAGGTTTGCCTTCATTAAAACTCAAACACCGTTCTAGCATGACAAGTTCCCTGTGCACAAAGACCGTAAGCACCATGAAGACACGGTGATTCTCCAATTGTGAAGTCATTTATCTACAATATCATGCATGTAACCGTAACGTGCAGTTATACAGGCGCAGTATTATCTATGGTACATAACATATTACAAAAGAAGTTTAAATACAGTTGTATTGCATTACATTATTGATCATATTGCAGATGCAGAAGAAAATTATAAATGCTGTTAAAACATTTTTTTAAATTAAAAAGCAATACAGAATGCACTGCAGTTGTTATAAGAGTATGTATGACAATCTATAGGCAGATCGCTGAAAATAATGTCTTTTCTGTTTTTTTTTTTGTTTTTTTTGTTTTTTGCAGAATCATGAAGTAAATGTAAACCAAAAAAGTAAACATACTGTATATTCATCTCTTTTTCCAATTTAATACAACTTTATATTAACAGATGCTGAACCGCTTACAGGTCCATCCTGCAGATGGTTAAAAACCCTCAGATTGTGCTGTTTAGACTTCACTGTTTAAGGAAATGCAATTAAACAAGCGCGGAAAGCACATTTTGTTCCAACTTCGCATCAAAATTAATATTCATTCATTCATTCGTTCATCGTCGAACGCTTATCCTGTTCAGGGCTGGAGCCTATTCCAGCTAACGTAGGGCATAAAGCGGGGTACACCCTGGACAATCACCAGTTAATCACAGGGCATCAAGTTCAATACAACACTTGATTCTGAAAGTTTATTAAAGTCAAATAAACCACCTTTCGGACTTTTTTTTGTGTGAGTTGAATTTAAAATGAACTCCTGTTCTTTATTCCATCGTTTCTCCTCCCTTATCTCTGCCACCTTCATCCTCCCACCACCTCCCTCTGGAGAGTCCGCTGCTCAGCCCTGTGCTTTCACGTCATTAGCCAAGAGCTTCATATCGCCATTAACGAGTAAAAGAGCTCATCAATGGCCTACCTTAACCAGTTGGCTAATTAGTTATGTAATAATGTGGAACAGCAGTCATGGCTCTTAATGGCCCATTGATGGCAGACAGATCAGAAGCAAGTCTTTCAGCGCCCATTAGTAGTTTGGTGTGTGAGGCTTTGTTGCTGAAACCACACACTGACACAATTACACGCTTCACACTCCTCTCAGGCGCGGGTTTCCACACGCTACACAGATTTATTGTTTAATTACGCCATGTTGTGTTGATAAGACTGAAGAGCACTTTGTATGTTTCTTGGCACTTATTCTGGATTTGGATTAGTTCTGACATTCGTCATTTCATTTCAGTTTGTTCGCCTTACCGCAGTGTAACATACAAACCAGCCGAATTAGCTATTGCAGCTATTCAGGAGTCGAGTGCTCAATATCATGTCTAATTTCAAATTGTGTTCCTAACCAGCACGAAAGTACCACAAATACAACAGTTGTGTTAAAGGTAGAACTGAAGGAGTTATTATATAATATATATATAATAATAATATATTATAATGTGAGAAGCTGCAGGAAGTTGCACAAACTGTCACGTCGCCGTTAATAAAAGTTAGAGGAGGCGAGGGAGAAAGCGAGAGTGAGACCGCTCTAGACACAGACGTGTCTGTAGTGTGTGGTTGCCTGTGGAATGCGGTGGACATTCCGTCATGCAGGTGTCTATATAAGAAGCAGATTATGGTTTATTAAGTGATTTTTTTGGCAGAAATGTCTACAGGGCATCTGGTTAAGTGGAGTAGAGGAGTATATGGTAACTTTGATCGAGTAAAATCGAATTTTCTTCCTTTAATACGCCAGCAAGAAGATATAAGGTGTAAAATTACTTAGGTATGAAGCTCACAAGCCAGAAAAGAGATTATTTATGTTAATGGGTTGTAATTGGGCTGTGTTGCACTGGTTTAATTTATAATATAAATAGATTTGATAATATTATGGGCATTTGCAAAAATTCTAAAGATTTCATTCATTCATTGTCTAGCGCTTATCCTGTTCAGGGTCGTGGGGTTGCTGGAGTTTATCCCAGCTAATTTAGGGTGTGAGGTGGGGTACACCCTGGACAATCAGCAGTTAATCTCAGGACAACACTTGGAGACAGACAACCATTCACACTCACATTCACTCTTATGGACAATTTAGAGTAATTAATTCACCTATGCCCAATCACATGTGTTTGGAGATAGGAGGAAACCGGAGAAACCCATGCAAGCACTAGGGAGAACATGAAAACTCCACACAGAAAGACCCTGGGTGGGAATCAAACCCATGACCTTTTGCTGTGAAGCAGGAGTGCTTAACACTCTGCCACCATGCCGCCCAGTAGATTTCGTGAGTAGGATAAATAAAAGTGAAGAACGGTCATAGCCAGAATTCACAGATCCATGTTCAGTATGCCAATTTAGGCCACAGACCCTTTGGACTTAAATTCAGAATATAGAAACGGCTATTTGGAACTATTGTAGGTACAGATACATCAAGTGGTGTTGTGTTTCTTAGATCAGTGGTCCCCAACCCATGGGCAGTGGAACGTCTTTGGAAAGTTTCCTTGTGCAGGGTAAAATATACCAGTTTTTATGCCGGTCGTATCATTTTATTTTGTTCTATTTATCCACCACACCTAACAGGACGGTCCATGAAAATATTGTCTGACATTAAACCGGTCCGTGGTGCAAAAAAGGTTGGGGGCCCCTGCCTTAGAGGACAATGAACTCAGCATAACCATGGAAGTTTCATTTCAACTTGGGAACTCGGTCCTTCACCTCGATACCTGAGATGTATGCATCACGCCCCGACTCGCATTGTGTGCCATGCTCTTTTGGATCTCAGACACTTAACTGTGCATTGAGGAGGAGGGCAAAAATGTCAATCAACCCAGAAGGGAAAGGAGCATGAGATGGTGGCAGGCTGAGGCTGAGGGAAGGGGGCGGTGGCGGACGAGAAAACGCCCTGGGTGGAATTGGTTCAATGATGAGGCCCAGACGAAGGCAGTGAAACGGAGCGAGAGATGGGAACATTTCTGTGCAAAAAAATAAATAAATAAAAAATAGAGGAAGAAAATGTAACTTTTGCCTGGAGACACTGCATGGCATGCTTCCCCAAACAGACCCAAAGATAACTCATTGTTAGCATTGTGGAGCCAGTGGGGCTGTGCAGTCACGTCTGGGGAATATAAATATTGCAATTCCATACACACAAGCCTTTTTCATTTCTTTTGTTGTACTTTCAGTTCTAACAGCTGGGGGACTGTTCATTTACTGTGACACTGGGATGAGAGGCTGGATATAAGTATATACAGTTATCTACGAATTCCAAAAAGTCTGACGTTTGCCGTGTTCTCTGTCCACAGGTAGAATGTAAGAAAGCTCAACCCAAGGAGGTGATGTTCCCCCCAGGGACACGAGGGCGAGCCAGGGGTCTACCCTACACCATGGATGCCTTCATGCTAGGAATGGGAATGCTAAGTAAGAGCACACTTTCAAAAAAAAAAAAATTCTACCAGTCATAATACTTTGTAGTGTTTTGCTTTACTTACTTACCTACCAGCCATTTCAATTTCTCATTTTCCCACAGCGAGGGATGTTAATATTGTGACATTGATATTGAGATAAATAATGCCATGATGCGCCATTGGAAAACTATCATTATACTCCTCAGCTTTAATGTGATTTCAGCAGATTATATCATTTTTCTTTAATAGCCTTTATGCATCACATGGGGGTTAAAATTACTTTTTCAAAGAACACCTGGCAAGAACCTGGCAAGGACCAGATGAAACCTAATTTTGCGATATAACACTAAAAGGTGTTTAGACCCATTTAGACAGCAGATAGAGTTATCAGTACAAACACACTGACAGCGCTGTAAATAATCGTACAAATCTGTGCAGGTATCTGACAGATACAGGCATTCAGAAGTCATTTAAATTTCAGTCAGTGATACAAAGTGGTTCAGCTATTTTCCATGAGTGGGGAGATTTGTAAGAAAGTGGAATCCGCTCTCACTCTAGAATAGATGTAAGCTGAAAAAGATTCCAATCAAACTTTGTGTGAATGTAGTTTCATTCAAAAATATTAGTTCTACATAGTGGTGAGTGAGATCCATATAGATCAGTGTTGTTTATAAGCTTGCATGTGCATTACATCAACATTATAAAATGGTATTTTGCGAAGTGTCCTACAGTGTGGGTAAAAATTAGCTTTTCGGCAGCTTAGCATAACATATTTGCTAATCTACTTAGTTTGTACTTTCATTTTCACACCCATAACAATGGCTTATAACTACAACCTAAACTGTAGTCAAAAATTTGAAGTACACAGTTGTCTAGGTTTGTTTTCATGCTGTAGCATTAAGATCTTTACTGGAACTAAGGAACCCAAACCGTGTTCCAGCATGATAAAGCCCCCGTGCACAAAGCGCCTGAGCTGCATGAAGACATGCTGTTTTATGGGATTGAAAGAACTCGACCCCAATGAATGAACAGGAACTCCGACTACACCCCAGATCTCCTCAGCTGACATTAGTTCAAGTTCAAAGTTTATTTGTCACATGTACATCATACATAGTACAACATACAGTGAAATGCTTTGACGCCTGACCGAAGGTTTGCTGTAAATAGGGGGTGAATAGGTGTGAGGGAGAGAAAGAAATTGTGAAAGGGGGGTTGGTTGGATATAAATAATATTTACAATAAGTACAGTAATTACAATTTACAAATGTACATCTATATGCAATATGTATATGTGCTATAAGAGAATATATACAGTGTACATATACATTCTGTGCAATTTTGTGCATATGGGTGTGCATAAGAAAGTACAAGAGAGAGTCCTGTGCCGATGTGTGTGCAAAAATTAGTGTCTGAGCTCACGAATACTGTTTCTGTGAATACTGAATGAGAAAACCCCCACAGTTACACTCCACAATCTCGTGGAAAGCCTTTCCAGAAGTGTGAAGGTTAAACACATATAGATGTGATGGTCAAGTGTCCCAATACTTTTATCCATATTGTGTATTATTTATGTAACAAAGACCAGTAATATTAAGGATTTGAGAGTATTTTGGGAATAAAATATACCTTTGTTAACAGTGCCATGAAACATAAGGTAACACTGCTAGAGTTCACCTGTCACTGAAATACAGAAGATGGATCGATATTTCATTGTGCTGAGAAATATAAATTATATTAATCCATACCATTAATCCGTTCAAAACTGGAAGCATTCTAATTTTACAACACACTGAACACACCAACGGGCAGAAGTTCAGCACTTTACACTTGAAGAAGAAAAAGAAGAAGAATCCGACATCACCGTATTATAAAGAGGCAGGCAGAAAAAGGCAGCAGTCTTCAATATGTTCTCCTCAGAGACAGAAACACGACTGGCACGCTCGTGCTGGCATCGCTTTTTGGTTAATGCAGCCATCCATGGCTGCCATCTCCACCGGCGTCTTGCCAGTGAAACTCTCAGCATTTGTGATTGGAGTCTCAGTCAGGAACTGTGTGGAACTTTCTCTCTCTCTCCCTCTCTCTCTCTCTCTCTCTCTCTCGCTCCCTCTTGCTCGCTCGCTCGCTCTTTTAGTCTCTTTCTCTTCTCCTCTTGTTTTTCTCTCTCGCTCTCTCTCTCTCTCACTCGCTCGCCATTTTAGTCTCTTTTGCTCTTCCTGTGTTGTTTCTCTCTCTCTCTCTCTTGCTCGCTCTCTCTCTCTCTCGCTCACTCGCTCACTCTTTTAGTCTCTTTTGCTCTTCCTCTCTTGGTTTTCTGTCGCTCTCCATCTAGCTCGCTCGCTCGCTCTTTTAGTCTCTTGTGCTCTTCCTCTCTTGTTTCTCTCTCTCTCTCTCTCTCTCTCTCTCTCTCTCTCTCTCTCTCTCTCTCTCTCTCTCTCTCTCTCTCTCTCTCCCCATCTCTGCCAGTCTTGTTCACCATCAAACCGTCACACACAGCCACTATTCTCTAAACTCGTCTGTGGTCCTTTCCTTCAAATTTGTTTGAGCAAACGGCATGAAGCTGCAAATATCAAAGCCCTCCAATCCTTTCCTTCCAGCATGTCTTTCCCCAAACAGTTCCAGTGACAAGAGATAATGGCTATGAGATTGATCGGCTGCTGAAAGTAACTGAAGCAAATAAATCGTTTGATGCCTGGTGCAGAATGCGAACAGTAGCTAATGGGGAAGCTGCAGGAGAGGTCGTCCTGCCCATAATTTGGCCTGATGAAGCATCCTCACCCAGGCCAGTGTGAAATATGTTATTGATATTCAGAAAGCAGCTCTCCGAACAACTGCGCCTGGCCCCCAGCTAACACCCTCCAGGCCAAACTCCCGGCTTCAGTGCTCAATGAAGCATCAAGATGTTAAAACAAGTTTCACTCGGTTGTTCCAGCAGTGTTTTTCCGTCAGTGACATAAGATGGCTTTCCAAATATATAAACAGCACTGAGGTGACTTCATCAAGTTTCCCATTTTCATTACTATCATGAAACCTAAAGGAGACCCAAGTTGGCCGCTTTCTTCATGCATGCAGACCGAGTCGACTTTCATTGGGCCGAGTCGGCCTGTGTTTACGGATCATAGCTCCAACATTCTTTTGCAGTTAAGACCTTCATGAGGAAATCTGGTTCGTTGGTTATGGTTTGAAGCAAGTCATCGACCACTGCAGCACAAAGTCCCAAATTTAGCTTCAACATGTCAACGTCAACTTGGACACAGTACTTTTGTAATCCACAGATCAGCTTCTAGTCTCTGATCTGTGTTGATGTTTGCAGCTTGTACTTGTTCCGTGTTCTGCTTGTTGCTGCTCTGCCAGAACATGGATTACTTTCAACAAATTCTCGATTATATTTGAAGTGTTTGTGCCACACATTCCTTTATATTTTATACATTGTTTCATCCCAGAAAGCCTTCTGAATCATCTGTATAGTTTCCCTGGATGAATGTTTAAGCTTAATGCGCCGTCCTTTTCAATGTGACCGACACACAGTACACATTTTCACCCAACGCTGCCTCGACTGAATGCCACTCACCTTGGCTCCAGGTTGCATCAAGCTCACGCAAAACATTTTTTGACCCTGTATTTATACATACTTACTATGTAGCCTCCAAATCGACTGAAAGCTATAATTTGCATTATATGTATAGACCAGGGGTCGGCAACCCGCGGCGCCGGAGCCGAAAGTGGCTCCTTCATCCCTCTGCTGCAGCTCCCTGTAGATTTGGAAAATATATAATAAATATTTAATTTAAATTTATTTTTAGTTAGTTCTTTTTTTTTTTAAATGTAGTTCTAAATTCTAAGATTATGATGCTCTTGTAACATTAAAATAAACCGTGTTTAATTTTTTTGTCGCCAAAAAAAAAGGTTAGTTCAAACTGTTTGCCTGCAGAAATAAAAATTTGTTTACTCGGTAGCAGTTCATTGATTTCATAAATGCAACACACTACAGTTTTTTCTATATTTTCCATAAAGGTAAAAAACAATACATGCAGTGTTATCTTCATTTTAGATGTCAAAAAGATGTTTTGTGGCTCACTGTGTTGTTTTTTTCTGTGGGAAACGGCTCCAAATGGCTCTTTGAGTGTTTAAGGTTGCCGACCCCTGGTATAGACTTTCTAGCTTAGTAAATACTTCTGACTGTAAGTTTAGCATTTTGTATTTGAGTTGCAGAGCCTGATGGCATTGCTGAAGATTGAGTTAGGGTGCATAAAATCACTTAAAACTCTGGGTTCCGAGGGTGTTTTGGGGCCTGTGAGATGTTTTGACATGCCCTAACATTCGTGTTTATTTGAGCTTCTTATAACATACTATTAGCCAACATGTATTTTATTTGTATTTAGCCAAAACTAAGCTGCAATAATATGTGAGCAAAATGGATGTACATGTTTACATTTCATAGGGAAAACATATTATGCAAGGTTTGGAGTTTTGCAAAAAACATTTTTTTTTACTGAAATAAGGCCATAAAACCTGTATTAAATAGTTTGTAATAACAGATTTGAGTAATCAGTCATGTAGGCCTAAATGTTTACTTCAAAATGATGTGAAAACCATTCTATACATACTATAATAATACATTTTACACAATAATTGACACTTTGTACGTGACATTTTGTTTCAGCACTGCTGTATGCGTGTTTATGTGGAAGTCATGAATATTTATGTCATTCTCGCCTCGGGAGACTAAAGACACTCCACCACTAAGTAATCTTCCACATCAAGTTGGAATGCTGTGAAAAGACTTTCATTGTTCTTCACGTGTTTTCACGTGTTCCTCACACGAAGCCCAAACGATTTAGAATGTGAATAGCGCTGGGGGCGGGGCTACCGCAACGCATTAAAGATAATGAGTAAAGCTTGAGGTGACTGCACCTCTTCTTGGTTTCATACAGATTACATAAACTGAGAATATTTGTTTTCGATTTGACTTACAGCATTTAAAAATAGACATTCTAATCTTTCTGTAGACTTATGTTTTATGTTTGTGTGATAATTATTCAGTAAGTTACAGTTCACTTTCCGACGCGTTTCAGACTTTACTCCGCTAATAGACGCACGGCAAAACGCGAATGCTGTATTTAATTTTTTATTTGGTCAAAAGCACAACATATAGTTTTTATTGTGAGTGTATACGAGAAAATATAGACTTCAAAGTTTTTATTGGTGTATAACACTTATCTGTATGATTTAGAGGGAGTATTTTAGAGTATTTTTTGTGTCTTTTGCACTGATTAAAAAAAAAAAAATAAAGTGAGCTCTTAGCATAGGCGATAAGTCCTGCCCCAGAGGGTTGATAGTTTCCAGTACAGCAAACCTGATAGAACGGAGTGTTTTCGATCTGCGGTAACATATTAGTGGATGGTTCTTTACCCCACACTTACACATACTAAGCAGCGAGTGAGTGTGTTATTAGTGCCATGTGTACACACACACATTTCAGGTCTCAGTCCCAGATCTTAAGGTAAGGGGTTAGAGGGTTACGTTTATACCCAAGATCAAGTCTTACCACATCCTCTGGACGTTTTAATCTACATATCTGACTATCTCATAAATCCTTGGTGGGTTGCCGTCATTATTAGTTACAATGTCTGGCTCGTTCGACACCGCACTTCAAATGGATTTCGTTAGAAGTTGCTGAAAATCGAAGCATAGTGCATTCCTTGACCTTATTAGATGTTGTAGCAGATCAGTGGGTCAGCGTTGAACAAACAGAGTAAATGAAGGCGATGAAATGAATGAAGTGGGAGAGATGCAATGAGGGAGCGAGCGAGTTAAGAGCACGCGAGTTCACTCGCTTGCAGCGCACTCTTATCTAAATGAAATTGGAAAAGCAGGACAGCGAAACATTCCTTTTGGTAATTTGCATACAAAAATCAACAAGGCTCATTATTCAACCAACTGTAATTCCTTATGTGCCAAAATCTCATTAGAGCTGCACTCTGAGCTCTTGTGTTTACCACACCTAATCGAGCCATTTATCTTTATTGTGTTAAGCCTCATGTATGTTTGCTGAAATTAATACACATCTCAGCCCGTGCAAAGTGTGGCTTTACCAGATGGATAATTGATTTTAATGTAAATCCAAACTGTTGAGCCATAAAATAGGCACATTAGCATGCATATTAATAACGCAAATAAGAGCGTGAGGGTGAGGACGACCCCAGTGGGTACGATTAGGTGACAGCCTCTTATTTATCCGTAGCTTGACCGTAGCTTTACTGTCAGGCCTTAATGAGTCTTCGTCATGTTCACACACGCCCTCACATTCTGCTCAGCGAGAGTACGGTATATCACAAACACACAAGTTTGCCTGAAGTCCACACAGGAAACTGTGTGGCTTGTAGGGACTAGTGACGCATCCTAGTGATGCATTAAAAAAAAGTTAGTTATATTCATACATTTTTGCACCCTTGAACAAGGTAGTTATACACAATGTCGATATTTTCCATTTTAAATACAAAATCGAAAGCTTCTTTGTTTTAACTTTTCCACTAGCAAAGCTATTCTCATTTTCTAACTTCTTAAATGAGTTAAAGTATTTTTCACAATAGTGATTACTGTAAGTATTTAAAGTTCTCCTATATGTTTTTTGTTGTTAGTTTCGGTTTCTATAAGGTACCCGCATTAGACACATGGAATCATTTTTAGCCCTACAAACCAACATGGTTGTTGGCCTGCATACGTCAGTGAATGAGTATTAAAATGCATGAGTTTAAGACAGAGTTTAATTTACAGTAAATAAAGTTTTGAATGGCTGCAGGAATTGAAAGCCTAAATATATAAGCATACTGCCACCCACCCACACACACACACACACACACACACACACACAGTAAGGAGGATTTTTACCGATGCTTAGGGTTTCTAAACTTTTTATAAAAAATCATTTGTAGTGATGTGTAGCGTTTTACAACTCACTGTTGTTGTTGTTGTTGAGCTGTATGCTCCGGTAGCAGTGCATAAAGACCCGGTATGCAAGGCGATTGTACGTTAAAGTCTCTTTATTGCCACTCTGACATAAAGCATGAAATGGAAGCACACTGAACCGGAGCTTGTGCTACGCGGTTACGTTACACTAACATAACATAACACAAATAATAACCAGCGATGAGTCTCTCTCATCGTCTCTCTTTTATACTTAACATAATTAACATAAGATCACCGTCAGGTGTGTACCCTTAACATAATAGAACTAATGTGTGTGCGCTAACCAATGAGAACATAACAAAGACACATGACATGAACACAAAACACATGACATGAACATAACGTGTTGCGAACCCTCGCTGGGTCCTAATGTCCTCGGGTGGCCGTCCCAGCCACGCCCCTCTGCGTGTAGCAGCCGTGGCGGATGTTACAGATGGTGATGAGGTACATAAATAATACATGGTATACTAGGAAGGAATTTTTCATATAAAGGAATTTTTTCATTTGTTTAGCACAAATTTCATTGAGGGATATCAATTCTGTTCAAATTGCCACCTCAGTAGTACTTAATCTGATATGCAGATTATGATACTATGTGCATGAGAGATTATTCCTTTAATGGTGTCGGTGTCAAGCGTTAATCACTGATGATTTATAGAATGTAAAAATAAAAGTTATTCTTCAGGAATATTCAGGAATAGGAGTCCATTTGCAGCGTATAACAGCAGTAATATAATGTTCTGAGAACAGGGCTCGGTTCTGGCTCTCTCTTTGCTGATGTTCTGCCAGCCACCTCATTAATCCTCACTGTCAATACAGAACCGACACACTACAATGATAGTGAGCTCTTTAAATATCACAGGTAAAGCTCATGTCATGTATATTTATCTAGGCTATCTGATTTCTCTTTAGAGAAAGACTACACAGCAGAATTATTCATACAGAACAAAAAAAAAAAAAGGATCTCTGTAAACAAATGATACGGCTACCAGAAACCAGCACATGTAACAGGACCGCTTCAACGTAAGCCAGACGATACACACACTGATATGTTCACTGCAAACTCTGAATAACAGCTGCCTCACAAATATAAGCAAAGGTAAAGGATTGGAGGTTACAACAAGTATTAGCATTATAAATGTTGTTAATAGTCAACATCAGTTTGCCAGCATTATCAGAAAGGCTCTAAATAAAGGCTCATGAGGATGTGGTGGCTCAATGGTATAAGGCTCTGGGTCAGTGATCAGAGGGTCGTGGGTTCAAGCCTCTCACCAGGCAAGTTACCATCATTGGGTTCTTGAGCAAGCTCCTTAACCTCACTTGCTCCAGGGGTGCCATTCATTCTGGCTGACCCTGCGCTCTGAACCCCAGCGTTCGATTCATGTGCTGGGGTATGCGGAATAAAAACATTTCACTGCATGTATGTGATGAATATGGTCTGAATTTGAAATTACACTTACAAACTTCCTTATTTAAAATGAGCTTTAAATGCCCAAATAAAAAAAAAAAAGCTCTTAAATTATTATTATTATTATTTTTTAACATATGAGAGTAAGGGCCTTGCTCAGGGGCCCGCAGTAGTTTGTTGGTGCTGCAAATAGAACCCATGATCTTCCAATCTCTAGTCCAATACCTTCAACACATAGCTACCAACAATGAATCAGATATTGTATATGTATACTGGATGTGTACATGTTTATGTATCATTGGTCAAATATTATTTAGTAAAATTTAAAATAATAAACACAAGCTTTGTTGAGCAGTTTGTAGAAACTATTTTAAGGAGTCAGACGTGAGGATAGAGAGGTCATTGTATTTTCTCTGTTTATCCATCAGTTCAGAAGTGCCTGTTAACCTGTTCAGAAAACGAATAATGAGATGTCTAATTAGCTATTATGCCGATTGACTATGATTTAATCAGTTTAATTGCTGATTTGTGATCGCTCACTATCACCAACTAAGTCTGTGACTAAGCCTACCAACTAGGCTGAGCTGGTGTCAGACACAGTCAGAGCTCCTGTCACCTCCTAATCCCTATCATTCCGTCACCTGTGTCTACAGGTCGATCACTAAGGGGGTGATGTGGCAGTTTAAACGCTTTGGTTTGGTTAGACTTTTCTAACTGCCACCCTTCATCCCATCGGAAGTGCCTTTCCAAAACTCTGAGCTGACGGAATCCTGTTTGTGTAGAAGCAAAATTGTGACTTAAATCAGGCTAATGTTTTGAAATGCTAACGCTGGTATTAATGTTGCTGACCTCGAGTCCTGATTGGCATCTAGTTGATGCAATCTGATGGCAGATTCTGCCCACTGGTTTTGATAAATGATGCTGACAAATGTAATTATTTCATGTCATGTAACAAGGTCTTAGCATAGAACGAATAATTAAATACAAAACCTTAACCCTAATTTAATAAATGGGGTAATCAGCAAATAAACACATATAAATTATGTATTTAACTTTATTTATAGTGTAATTTCCAATTAAGGAATTCCACTATATGCCAGTAATTGCAGTCATTACGTTTAGTATTAATAGATTAATAAAATAGACAAAAGTCCAAGGCTGATGATCACATATTACATTGTAAAATAAAACATATTATAGACATATATTCTTATGTACAGTGCCTTGCGAAAGTATTCGGCCCCCTTCAACTTTGCAACCTTTTACCACATTTCAGGCTTCAAACATAAAGATATGAAACTGCAATTTTTTGTGAAGAATCAACAACAAGTGGGACACAATCATGAAGTGGAACGAAATTTA
>JAOUQX010000041.1:9601292-9612499 GCA_028566295.1 Liobagrus marginatus | reverse complement strand
TATATTTATTTATGTACTTTAGCTATATTTCCTTATGAAATAGAACATTACTTTAAAAAGACAGCATAGACTCATAGGCCAAATTAGCGTATATGTTGTGTTCGGTGCACTGATGCACTGAGCAGTTATTTATGATGCTTATTAAGTAGATGTAGATCTGCTGATTAACACATATTCAAGCAGTTAAAGCTTGAAACTTGACATGCACACTGGAGCCTTTTACACAACCCACACACACACTGGATGGAGCCTTTTACACAACCCACACACACACACTGGGGTCTTTTACACAGCCTTCTATATGTGCTCTTAGACGTAGACATGAACACTTGTCTAATTTGAGCAATTTGTTGCTGAACGGTTCAGGAAGTAATCCTTTTGTCTGTTTGTGAATGTTCAGGACAAATAAGAGGGTTTTTTTTTTTTTTTGACACTTCGCATTTCTTCACTGAAGTAGCTTGGATATTGAAGTTCAACAGGTTAAGCTCGAATTAATGGTTGGAAAATGGCAAGTTAATAGTTTGGATTTATGATTTTTGGCCAGCAATGCACACATACATACGCAACGCACACTTACAGTATGTTAGGACAACATCTTAGGTTAGGAGTCATCTGTTTGTACTGATACTTTTTTGTAACTTGCAATACTCCACCTTTATGCCATCAAAAGACAATGCAGAATAAACTCATAACATTACTATGCAACATTGTATTTCCCAATGATGGGGAAAAATTTCCCAATATTTCCCCTTCCTCCTCCTCCCTGTATCTCCCAGGCTTCCCCGATTACGGTTTCTATTCCACGACAAGTGACCAACGGGGTCCCCCCTTCTCCTTTGCGGACTATGGCTCCCTAGGCCCGCAGGCGGCTCAGCTGCTTCAAAGCGAGCATGCCACCCCGGCCTGCAACTCCCCCCTGCAGCATCTGCCCAGCCCGGATCAGTATAAGAGCCCAGGTGTGTACCACCTCTCCTTCATTCACTGATTGATTTGCTTCATGTGGTTGATTCATCATTCAGTCATTCATTATATCAGGAGGGAAAAAACAGATACATAGAGTGGACATGTAGAGAGGCGCCGTCTGCTTTGGCTGACATGAACTGCATGTTAATTAGCCCTCGTTCACACATTCGATTATACTTTCTTATTCTGTCTTTGGCAATGTATTAGTACACAATTATATGTAACGTTCTGATACGTATATTACCACAAGCCTTTTATGTAAGAGCATATGATTTTATAAGATCGTATAAAGTAAACACATATAAGGTAATTGCACAGGAATGATTTTGTTTAGCAAATTTAAACAATACCGTTCAGGCAGTTACTGTTTTGGATTGACATGCGCACAGGATGATGTATAACTATTTTAAGTTAGTTATGTTAATAATGTGTTATTTCAACATCAACCGGGTAAAAAAAAATCAGTAAATGAATGAACCAACTTTAAATTAGTGTCGTGTCGTGTCACAAAAGATCCTGGTATGTTCACATGTTCATTAACATGACTCTTTTTCTCCTGCATGAGAGAAACACACGTGCTGGCTTTGTGGCTGTCGCTTTATGGCCGCCTTCTCTAGTCTCTCTTCTCTCTGCCATCTCTAGTCTTGTTCAGGATTTTTCTTTCGTTGTGATTGTGTCGAGAAATGGACAAAGACTCAGAATGTGCACAATACAGATGAGTCTAAATATATTCAAATGTGTTTACAAAAACTGCCACTGATCAATAATAATGTATTTTCCATTTTAAAAGAAAATAAAACAACACGATACAGTGTTTGCTTAATGTGGCCATGTGATCAGTATCCAATCTGCGATTGTCTAGCCTGGTTGGTAGCGAATATCATAATGATCAATTGTTGTTTCAGTCAACACATTAAAATATTTCAGTGAACACATTGCTGTGTCTCTATTTCATACTATTTCATGTGAAAAATGTTTATGAACTTATCACAAGCCACGCAAAGTAATACTGAACTACAGAACACTAAAGGTTCTGATTTTGATATAAATGAGCATTGTTGATGATAGAATTGTATTTTGTAATTTTAATACATATTTTAAATTCAACACAATATGGCCAAACATTTGTAGACCTTCCCAGCACACCCACACAGGTGTGTTTTCCCCAAAACTCTTTGCAAAAAAGAATACAATTGTCTTGAATATCTCCTTAAGTTGTAGCATTAAACGACTCCTTACTGGAACTGAGACTCAGACATTGTTCCAGCATGACAATGCCCCTGTGCACAAAGCAAGCTCGGTTAAAAAATAGTTGGCCAATGGTTTGGTGTAGGCACAGTCCTAGCATCAACCCCCATAACATCTGTTGGATGAACTGGGATGCCGGTTGAACCCCAGTCCTCCCCCAGTAACTCCATTAGTGACTAAACTCATTAATACCGATGAGGCTGAATGATCAAATTCCCACAGCCACACTCCACGCCATAATCTAGTGCAAAGCCTTCCCAGAAGTGTGAAGGTTAATATAGGACTGAGAGTTAGACTACATCAAGAATAAGATGTTATAAATATACTGTATATATACAGTATATGTATATGTATACAAATATAGGTGTGATGGTCAGGTGTCCCAATATTTTTGTCCCTATAACGTAAGTCACAAATATTGTTTTGTAATTGTATTGTAATATAGACAAAGGCAGAAATCTTAATGCATTCATATAATAATAGATAATGTTTCTAGATCAGTAGCTAGTGGAGTTAGAATTGTACTGCTGCCCTTGTGTTTTCCCCTTCATGTGTATTATTATTGAGTTTATAAGATAATGAGACGAAACCTAAATGTATTCCTTCCCCTTAACTATATCGTTCGAAGGTAGTAACAGTGAAATTAGGGTAATGTTACTTCAATAGACAATAACTGTATTGGTGTAAGTGATGACAACGAGCTGTGGGGAGCCGTGATATTCTGATATTGTGATATTCTGATATGAGTTCATGCGGAGGTGAAGGAGTTGTTATGTTCAAAATGAGAAAGCGACTGCGGGGTCACACCGCTGTGAACAACTGTCATTTCATGCTCTTAATCTACCTTAGATTAAAGGTTATGTGAAGGAACTGTTGACACAAATGAAGCTCTAAATCCTTTGGACATGGAAATGATGTTCAGATCTGTCTGCTCCGTGGAATTGGGTCGATTACAGGCACTGCTGTTTAGTGTTTATACACTAAGTCACTTATTCCGTCCACCTGCATTATTATAACTAGCGCCGGAAAAAGGAACACTGTAGATGAAAAAGGGCCGGAGTTTATATGGACTAAATATGTGGACATCTTACCAGCACACCCACAGAACGTCTTCCCAAACCTTTGCCATATATTTTGTTCCTTATTCCTTCACTGGAACTAAGAGACCCAAAAACTGTTCCAACACGACAATGCCCTTGTGCACAAAGCCCCTGAACTCCAGGAAGACATGCTGTGTTCTGGTTGGGGTGGAAGAACTCGAGTGTGTTGCACAAAGACCGGAGTCTGACTCAACCCATCTGAACACATTTGGATGAAGTGGAACACAGACTGCACCCTAGACCTCAGCATCCTACATTAGTAGTACTCTTAGAAGTAATACTTTTGCTGCTCATTTAAAATAATAAATAAAAAAGCATTTCCAGAAGTGTTGATGTTATTAATCGGAGTACGTGTGAGACTAAATCTGAAATAAGTTCATAATATACATACATACATACGTATCAGATGGTCAGGTGTCTCAATTTGTTTTGTTTTTTTACCCCAAATAGTGTAGTTGCTTAGATATTTTTCCAAATATTTATCTATATTTCTGTAAGACAGAAGAGGTAAGGATTGTTATAGCTTCACACTTCCATGGTAAATTGTTTTTTAGCCAGCACGTAGCTTTAGCTCACAACTTCTTTCTGTTTCATCTCTTAATGATAAAGTAAGTAAATAATGACACTGTAAAAGATGCTATGGAAATTCTGGAGATAAAAATATTGTTAGTGAAGAATATTTTCATGCGTTTTGTTCGGCATAAAGACGCTCCAGGAAGTGCTCGCACTTTATCATCTCCTGCTGTAAACAAAATAAACTCGGCAAGTTTAAAACGGAACGATATAATAGAGACCATGTTTTTAAAGATGCTCCTAAAAAAAGCTATATTTGTCGGCTGTATTTTTTTTTTGCGTTTATATATACGTTTTATACGCTCATCGCACAGGTATAGGCTATATTCAGTTCTTAGTCATGTGGTTAACGAATAAGAACTTATGTAAGCCCTAAAACGAGTGTTTATAGCACGTTTATAGGATTTGATATTTTACTTGTTATATAGAGAATAAGACTTTTATTGTATATTCAGAGAAAAACTTTAGTACAAAAGTTGATTGCGATAACTTTGTTTCATTTCCACCACCGGTGTCCGGTTCTCAAATGGTTGATTAATGCTGTGCTATTTTTAATGATGCCATAACAAATTCACAGCCTAGAGGAGATTTTTTTTTTATTTCAATAGAATGTTTTAACCATGCTGTGCAGTGTAGGTATTCAGCAGTCGCGTTTATCAAAGAAGCTTTGAGCATTGTAATACACAGCGTAGGGGTATTTATTTCATTTTTTTTACTTGTCTTCGCCTCTGTTACTGTGGTTGCCATGCTTCTGACACTTTCCAACGTTTACTCCACTGTGTGATCTGTTCATCTTATTGGCAGAATCTGGCTTTTTCTGTGCAGCAGATGTCACATTTAAGTGTCAAAAGCGGCCTCGTCGTTCCACGCTACCTACTGATACAGAGTCGGCCTGAGATATCTATCTTCTGTTAGCTGTGCTCAGAACTACAAATAAATAAATAAATATGTCTTCCGCTTCCTGTGCTCTTCCCTGGGAGTCTCGGTTTTGCCCGTCTGACATTTTGAGAGACAGAGAGAGTCGCGACTGACGAATTGTGCTCGGCTTACCGTTCTCCTGTCTACCTGCGCCCATCAGTCCTAATGCTACTACGCCACCTATCAGACATATCTTGCTCTTGCATGCTGTCCCTCGGGGCATCGCTTAGATATTTTATTCTAATGCATATCCTTTATGAGTTGTGGAGTCTGCTGTATTAATAGTCTCTCCTTACAGTGGACGGTGAAGCGAAGGCTTCCGGCTGTGGAGAAACTTGATTTAATATTCGCTTATTAATGGAAGTGTCATCAGGGCTGAGCGAGAGAGAAAAATGAGCGCCGCACAGTATGGGGCCGCAAAAGTTTTCGAAAACCCTTATTTAATTCAGTGGGTGTGTTTGTTTATACTTATTTCATTTGTCATTTTGTTGTACTATGGCGGGATTATCTTTTGGATATGTATAGGGTTAGGGTTAGGGTTGGGTTAGGGTTAGGGTATTCTCTAACTATGCCTAGAGCCAGGTTTGTTAATTGGTGTATTGATAAAGACCTGATAAAATAAATGTACATTAAAAAATAAATTCATTCATCTTCAGTAGATCCAGAGACGAACCTGGGTGTAGTACTGTACTGTAGGTGATGGGTGGGGAGACTCTCTGGATACACACACACACACTAACACACACATTTAGACTGTGAGAGCTGGGAGAAAAGTCAAAGAACATGGCAGAAACCCAAAATGCCATTGAGGGGAACTTGTTGAACTCCACACAGGCAGTCACATGATCTTAGGATTGAACTTGGAACCCTTCTTTATCATCATTCTGCCATGAAAATTATTCCAAGCTATTGTTTAGAATCTAGACTGTAAAATACGGCAGTTTAATGATCTTAATGAGCTTAGTTTTCCAGTGTCTGCATTATTATAGTCATTTATCCAGTTATAATGTACTGATAGATTCATATATTACTTATTCCGGTCAGCAGTAGCACTATCATTTCAGAGCATAGAAAATGGCTTCAACCTTATTATTACTGTGTTATGTCACGTCCACTACCTCTTCTAAACACTTTAGGAATAGTATAATTGCATAAGTTACATTTACGTAGGAAGCTGCATTTTTAATATACATTTTAAAAGTAAAATCTCCTGCTTTTGTTGTGCGCTAAGTTCTATACACGTTAGTGAACTGACCATCACATCTATATTATGCTTCTGGAAAATCCCTTTTACGAAATGTCTCCCCGTTGCTGTAATCATAAACTTCTCACAAGGTTATGAAATGCAATGCGGCTGTAGGGATTTGCCTAGGATTCAGCCGTTGATGATTATTAATGATCTAATGTATGCAAAGAAAGTGTCATAGCACAACTTTATCAACAATCACTCTCTAGCGGTAAAACTGTCCACAGGTCTCCTAAACCCCGTTCAACAGAGGCTATATGATAATGACCAACTATTTTCACACTGAGTACAGGACTATTACAAAAGTTGCAGATGTTCACCGCTGACCAAACAGAAATACAATACGGAAGCCGGGGGGTGTAAACTTTTTAACATGATGATCGATGGAAATTGTTCTTATTTTCTTTTGTTCTGAGGAACTTTAATATCTTATGTAGCTTCGAAAGGGAAGTACTAAATTAAAAAAAGATCTGTGGACAAAATAATATAGTAACTGCAATTTACAAGTCTTCTTTTTTGATATTATTAACGTTTTACAGACTTAACAAGGGGGATGTAAACTTACCTTAACTGTAAAGCATTTCACTGTATGTTGTACCACGTATAACGTACATGTGACCAATAAACTTTGAACCTTGAACCTTGTACATGAACCTGATATGAAAATTGCCCCAAACACTATTTATGACATGCTTATGCATGTAGTTCCTCTTTAAATGTCTAAGTCGTATTGTCTATGTAGGTTTCTAGTAAACCCTTTAAACACTGGCTGCAGGCCATAATATTAGAACACTCAGCATGAGCATATGTCATATGTTAACAAGTCCTTCCAGTGCTTATAATATGTTGTACACCTCCAGACTTCCTAAACCGCTTTAGCTTTCAGAGCTAGCCCAGCATGTTACTGCTGCTCGATGTAGCATATCCACTTCAGTTAGGAAGCCCCTGTACCATCTCAGTGGAAATGAGACTCACTGATTCAGTCTTTAACACACTTTACTCAAGATACACTCTCTACAATTTCCTGCTTGCCAGCCGGCCGTGAGACCCAAAAGCCCCCTGATGCTAACAGCTAGATAATCACCATCATATATTTAAAGAAGGAGAAAAAGGGGGAAGGAGAGCGCTCTTCCTTTGACAGGTGTTGATTAGATAGGGGGTGTTGTGGCACAATCCTCCATGCAATTTCTTTGAAGGACTCAAGAATTGGCAGTCAAATCTGACTACTCTGAGCGCAAAGAGAACGCACTTGATACAAGTAGGAAAGAACGGCGTGTTCTGTGTGTGTGTGTGTGTGTGTCTGTGTTCATAGAGAGAGATGGGGGGAGAGAGAGAGAGAGAGAGAGGAAGAGGTTATGATAATAAAAGGTAGAATCTTACTCTCACTGGTACTCAAAATTTACAGAAGCCTCCTAACGGAAAGTTTTCAGCCTTCTCCAAAAAAAAAAAAAAAACACCTCTATTTGCCACGAATCACCTCGCACGGCACACTCAACAACGACCATAGCTGCTTCCTTAACGTGCATGCCATGTGAATGCTGAGTAGATGTGTCCAACATGAGCAAGTGTTTTCTTCTGCATGACTGACAAATAAAGTAGCATGAATAATAGAAGCGCTTGTGTAAATTAGTAGTCACGGTGGGCTCTAGGCCACAGGCCTCGCAGGTCGGGTCGCAGTGTGTATGGGTCTATGCACAGATCCAAGCTAAAACAGTAGAGTTGTCTGTAATGTAGTTGACTGGGGGCATAGATCGCATACACATCCTTTTCATTACTATTCTTTCGTGGTGCTTTGAGTGTTTGTTCCCGTAGTGTTTGCGTGCTAAATGTGGTCTCGGTTTTTCACCAAGCCTCACGCTTTACCCAACTGCTGGCACACTTGTTTTTTTGGCAGGCACCAACCCACCGCGGCCTGGAACTTTTCCGGGAGCAAGCAGTCCAGGACCTGTGGCTGACCTGTATGGCCCCGCTAGCCAGGACTCCGGTGTGGGCAATTACATAAGCGCTGCTAGCCCTCAACCTGGCTCTGGCTTTGGTCACAGTATTGCTGTGAGTACACACTCTTCTCCTCTTCTCCTCTCTTTATCTCTTCGTCTCGTCTCTTCTCTTCTCCTATCCTCTTCTCCTCCTCTTTCTTTTCTCTTCTCTTCTCGTCACTCTATCCTGCTCTTTCTCTTCTCTGCTCTTCATCTCACACACATAATCCACCTTCTGCTCATCTTAACACCCCCTCCTTCACCCGCTACATCATAGCTGCCGTAGCTGTGCTGTTGTTAGGTTGTTGTTGTTTTTTTTGTTTTTTTTAAACCACACTCGTCTGTAATTAATAAACAGTTTTGTGGAGGTAAGAACCACTTTGACGTTTAACTGGCTTTGAAAGAAATGTACGTACCTTTGGTAAAAATGTGATGTAATAATTTATATACGTACTGTGGATTATAAATTGGATTCAGCATGAGGTGGATATTTTAAAATATTCTTTTCTACCCGGCGCAAGTCAAATAGACTATATTCTACTCAGGCTAAATTTCCCAAAAAATAATAATTGTATTGTCCTAAGTTTGTCTCCGCTTTGTGGAATCATGCTGTCATTAGTGTCGAGCAGGTGTGCTCTGGCTCTGCAGCTTGACCGTGTGGTTATTGCTTTGCCAACATTCTTCATTTCCTTCATCGCTCCTCTCTTCCTGTCAGCTTCCTCAGAACAAACCGTGAACTTTGTAGTGCGTGTCATCAGCACTACCGTGTGAGTGTCGTCGAGCCTTTTGTCCATGCGCCAGACAGGAGGACTGAAATCGAACAATTAGCTCTCTTATTATTAAACTTTTACCCACACGGTCTTCTCTTTTCCTGTTCCCCAGATCAGCGGGCTGCAGGCTTATCGTATCTTACCTTTGAAAAGTCCTCCTGTACAAAGTGCATATGTAAATCAATAAGGCAATAATAAACCCTTGTGAGGAAAGAGTGTTGTCTTGCCCTTTGAAGCTGTACGCATTCTCTTCTCTCTCCCCGCCTTTTTGTTTTTCGAAGAGCTTGTAGAGTAGAGTGCTAGGGGCTTGGGGAGTTAAGGGAAACAGGAAGGAGGAGAGGTCAGCACACCCGGGGGGTGGTATTGGGATGGTGCACGACTTCAGGAGGGAGACCAGGCGGAATCGCATGCTGCTCGGGGAATTACTGGCTCTGGCCGTTTTTCAGCAACGGCCCAGCAATCAACATCAAGGTCTACTGGGGAAAAGAATAAGGCCTTTTGTGTCTGAGGATACTGCCTCTTACACACTACGCTATCAGTGCGCTATGAATCTCACATTTGTTTGGAAATCCAAGTGAGAATTTCTTCACTCGTTCTTTTCCCGGAAACATAGACAGGCCATTCATCAACTCCAGCCTGAGTGTTGAGATGAACAAAGTCACCTTGCGCTTGACTTTCAGATGAATTCTTTTAACCTAAATCGAGTTGAATCTAGGTTGACCTGAAACTTTCACAGAACTTTGATTGACAGCGCTAGAGGCACAGACATTTAGTTACTCTCAACAGACTTACGCTGTGCTCTGCTCTGTGTGTGTACATTACCTAAACACTCCTCACACATCTTCCAACTAGTGCATTCATTTATACATTGATTTAGGCCGGACTGTATCCTGTGTGTGACACGTATCCATCACACAACTCCGTAACACACAGAGGGCAGTGTAGCACGGCCAGTTCACCGAGCTGTTCCTGAAGAGCTCACGGTGCGAACGTGCCAAGCGCTACACTTCAAACTAGAGCTGTGATGCATCTTATTAGTATTATAGTAATCTAAATGATCACACATGGCGATAGTCATCCCCAAAAAAGTTCACAGTTTGTCACATGCTTTTCAAGAGAACTTTTTCTTCTTTATTTTTTTTCTGTGTGTGTGTGTGTGTGCATGATGTCTAATTCCTCATGATGTTATTAACGTTCTTACTGTTAGCATGAATATAAAAACTGCAACTACGACAATTGATGTCATGTGGCATTATGTAGCCACCTGTTAAATACACAGTGCAAGTGATAATAGAATATGATGAATAAAGTGTTTATTCATGCTGGCAAGACCGTGATTGCAGTGGTAATCCCGGCTACTGACAAGTGATAGCTTTATGAGCTGTTTTACTGGACTGCCTACTGACACCATTACTAACTGTACACTTTTAGGGGCCTTTGATTGCGACAGCTTTTACAAACGGATACCACTGAAACCTAACAGGTGTTTGGTTGCCATCTCAATTGAGGTAGTTTGATTTTATTTCTTTTTTTTAATTGAAATCGATCCTTTCATTGCTAGTTTATGATTCTGTTAGCGTTCTTTATGCTTCTTTTGAACATTTTCCTTTTGCAACTTTTAGTCCGTACTGTGGATGTCTGTCTTTATGACCAGTATGGCAGGAAGCTTTCACATGGTTTCACAGGATTAAACATGCTACGTAAAAAAGAAACCTTTTGAAAGCTTTCAGCATTGGTGTTTGAGCATTTTTAACCCTTTATTCTCTGCTTGTCTGTACGAAGCATGCATGAGTCACCGTGTGAGTTGGTCCACTCGAGCTGCGCTGTTGCTTTCTGTTCGAGCCGAAGTCGCGGCACACAGGCCGAGCTCTGTTCACGTCCTCGCTCTCTTATGTATCCGAGCACACGCCTTTGATTTGGAGGCTGTTTGAACGGCTGGTTGTAGATAATATACCCAGGTGTAGAGCGTTTGATCAGTGTGCACCTGGAGACGCTGGATCCTTAAAGTCAGCGCATGACCCTCATTTATAAGGAAGCTGGAGGGAGATCCGATGTAAAGCTGCTTTTCATCACAGAACAACAAGGAACACTTTCGATGCAGCTCATATAAACCCACTGTGCTTTCTTTCGAGTTTTTGTAAGTTCAAATGAGCTTCAAATTTTAGTCATGGTGCGAGAACGAATTACACAACCGTCACTAGCATTAATTACAGCTTGTTAATTAGCTATAATTGGCACTTATATGCATATAACAGTTCCAAAAACGCATTCTAAAGTTGCAAAAGAGCATCACAAAGTCCCTAAAGTAACAATTTTAATGATCCTCCGGATTATGGCGCATACTGTGTGACCTTGATGCTCATGTTTTTGGAACTTTTAAAGAATAAAATGATTTAATATTCTTTCATTTAAT
>JAOUQX010000041.1:9550555-9560881 GCA_028566295.1 Liobagrus marginatus | reverse complement strand
CACTTATGTATATACACTTATGTATATAAATAAAGTCATACATTTTGTGCATGCGGCAAGCAGGCAGAATAACAGACTCCTGGGTTTACCAGGCCATGCACCGTCTTGCATCATTTTCTATGTACGATGGGGTCTTTGGTACGCATCTCTATCGCTACTAGTGAACTACCTGTACAAGAAATCAAACATAATTACTTGCCTTAAAGCAGCTACTCACTCTCAAACAAACTGCAGATTGTCTTCTTAAATGGAAACCGAAATCAGAAACCATAAAGTGACCACGGCGCTATACCTCTGGAACACTGTTACCTGAGACTCCTTTCAAAAAGGCTACATTTGACATCCTTCTTTGGTCTTTGGAGGAGTCGTTGTGTATGGTGTTTGCCAATCAGTCCCTCTGGCTTTTTTATGGCATACTACTCGAATTGGTAAAATTGCAAGCACATGATTCCTCTTTTAAATCACTATCAGTAATTACTATGACCATGTAGGCTGAATCACGCTGTGGGGACGTCACATTTCATGTTTTGGCCAAAGTCTGGAAATTCTGTGATCCTTTTGAAAACCTGCAACCGCCGAAATATCTTTGAGTTTGATTTTGTATTGATTTCTGCAAAATCACAAATTCCTAGTAGCATTAGGAGTAATACAACAGCTTTTGCATACACTGACGTAATACCTTCTGACCAATCAGAAGCAAGTATTCAGCAAGACTGCCGTATCATTGTAACGTATATTTGCAGTTCATTTTGGTTGTTTTTATAAAGTCTGATTGGACTCTTTCTCCTTTCTGAGGTGTCTCTTGTAAAGAACAGCAGACCAGAAGACTTCTCAGTGGTCTGCCATCCTCTTCAGTTTGAGTTCTATAGTAAACTGTGTTACAGCCGTAACGCCATGAATTCCAGCTCGAGTGCTTGTAGTGATTGCGCAATGAATTTCATCAATCTGCATTTGTTTGAACAGAATGGGCACGTGTACAGGAACCAGAAGGAATTTAGCTTATTGCTGTCAAAAGAACGGCGTAGCGGTGTAGCTGCACATGGAAAAAGTGCAATATGAAATGGCAGTTGGAACATTTTGATGAGTCCTCTGGCCCGCTTTCCTGAAAAGGATTTTCCTGTTGCAGCCTTTATTTTAGATATTTTGCTTCTTTTATTTATTGAATTATTCTTTTATTTTTTGTTTTAACTCACAGCCTATATTTGATGCCTGTTAATCTTGGTGGCTATGCAAACCTTTTTTTTTTTTTTTTCCTGTGAGAGATACTAATTGTGTAAAAGGGAAGTCATAATCTGCTGGGATTGTCTGCTTAAAACACACCCATGATAAACATTAATGCGCTTATTCCCATTCTTCGTATTTCGACTGACACACATTTCCCACACGCACACACACCCTCCTTATTTTCAGAGCTTTCTGCGCTTCCCAATCCAGACTCCTGTCGGATCCCCCACACAAACATCCCAGGCTTTTTGTGGTTTCATTTGGAAGTGTGAGATGGCTAGTGTTTGGATCCTTGTTGTACTGTGGCTCAATAACAAGTGACTTCATAACCACAACAAAACCAAACAATGCATCAATTCACATCTATCTGAGAGCATTTTATGTCAGTGGGAAGTATCCAAAGAAATATATTCATGTAAACCTATTTCTGTGTACACATACTTTATTTTTCCTGACATAAAAGCATTCTGCTTTAGGTTATTTATTCCAGTAGTGCATCACTGCTACATTGGATATCAACTTAGAAATCAGATTTATAGTCTATAATCTTGTTCCTTAATTCTATGAATTGATTGTGCTCTTTGTGTTACAGCTGACTGGTGAAGCCCAGGAGCTGTTCTCTGTGCGGCACGGTCCCGTGCGAGCTGCTCGTGTCCTCTCAGCCCCTCGTATCAGTGAGTATTTTCTTCCATAATTGATTGTAGCTGTACTTCAGGAAGCGTTAGCATCTGACAGCACCACAGCATCTTCATCCGAACAGCTGAGCATATTTCCTGCTTGTAATGTCGGGGAAATGTTCAGTTTTGATCTAGTTACAAAAACCAGCAAGGGACAAGCAGGTAACGGTAGTCTGGCTTTCTAGGCCAAGATAATGTCTTGATTAGACTTTTAGTTGGGTTCCACACTTCTGGAAATACGTTTTACTTAGATTGTGAAGTGTGACTATGAGAATTTTCGAATTTGTTCACAATGTCATTAGTTAGTTCAGATGATAATGTCCAGGTCCTCCAATGAGTGTTTAGAATTTGAATTTAGGGCTATGCAAAGAATTCTCCTGTTCTGTATCTTCATGGACCCCAGATGTTTTGTGCACACGGGCATTGTCAGGCTGGAACAATGTTTGGGTCTCTTACTTACAGGATGTGTATTTAATTTATTTTTAACTTTGTGGCAGTTTGGTGAAGATTCCTTATGGGTGTGCTGGTAAGGTGTCCGCAAACCTTTGGCATTGATTTCTAAATCTTACCCCCTGCTCGATCATACGGTCTGTTAGAACTAGGAACAAATTTTACTAGGTGAGATCATTAGTGTGCACCGATTTTTCTTCAACCAGTGTGAAATCTGACGGTGCACCTCTTCTGCTATGAGAACAAATTTACTAGCCGAAATGTTTAGCGATGACGTTTACCATCTGTTCAGTGTCTAAACAAGACACTCCCTAGGGGAAGTGCTAGTTTAATGGTTAAGTTGTTGAACTGCTGATCGGAAGAGCATGAGCTCAATCCCTAGCATTACTAAGCTGCCACTGCTGGGCCCCTGAACAAGGCCCTTAAACCCTTAACTGCGTAGTTGGATAAAAAATGATATAAAATGTAAGTCTCTCTTGATACGGCTGTCTGCCAAATGCCAGAAATGTAATTGTAACCTGAGCTATTTTTGAAGAGATCATAGTTTAAAAGATTTATAATCATAAACGTGTTCATTTGGCTGAGTCTGCGTAAATGCACTTAACTAGCTTTTCATACATGATTAGATTATGTTAGCTTTATACTTTAGTCTGGAGAATTTACTTTACCAGATGTTAATAAATGCACGATTTGTCCAACCCTATAAAGTTAGATCTACATTGCCTGGCCATTCTCTCTCGTGCAATGGACATGGAATGTAGATATAACTGTGTAGGGATGGACAAATCATAAATTTATTACCATGGGGTAAAGTAAATTCTCCATTCTAAAGTAAAAAGTGTCCATTCCACCAAAGTTTCTGCGGTTTATTATTGTATGCACCCTTTAACTTGACTTGTAACGCCACAATTTATGAAGTCGTGCTTCATTCAGCCTTTTGTATTGTGATCTGCTGAAATTAAAGACTACCCATTGCTCCCTAATTGCAGCGAGCGCGCCAGAGCCCCTGCTGTTTTCCCTTGCTAATATTAAAGTCAGACCTTTTAAGATCAGCATTGGCCTGCTGACAGAGGGTTAGCTGGGATTTTAGCCGTGCTGGGACAGGATTGGGCCGGGGGGGAAGCTGTGGCAAGCTTCAGAGACATTTCCTCCTCTTTCATCACAACTCGTGTATTGGCCTCTACATGCATTTGGTCAGTCCATTTGTTAGAGGAAGGAAATAGAACAGTCTGACTAAAGTACACACTCCATGCCTTGTTGAATTCCAGTGCACCTCATTTGGTAAAGGAATGTATATGAGGCAACTATGAAAGAATACACTTTGATTCTTGCTTTCTTATTTCCACTGTAATAATCAGAGATCTTTCTAATCAATCTTAAGTTATTCGTTAATGATGAGGTATATTCAGCTACACGAGATCTCCCAAGCGGCATTTTAATGTGACATTTATGTCTAGATTTGTGTTCCGGTCTTTTGGCAGATCCCAACAATGCACAATGGTGACTTTCAATACAAGCTGGACATGGATAAAAGCTAGCTCCAGTAATAAGAAGCAGCAGATAGCCAACACATACGGAGAATGGCTCTCTGGAAAATAAAATGAATTGTTCTACTGGGGAAACTGATTGCAATCTGTATGCTGCAAACAGTGTTATACTGTAATGGGCCTTAAAAAGAGTAATTGTTTCAACCGGGAGCCTGGGTGGGCGGATTTGGAAAGTCCTGAAAATAGGTGTCAATTTTAATACGTCAAAGACTTTCTCAGAATAAAGGAGGAAATTCTGCTTTCTCAAAAGGCACAAAGCACAATTTTATTTCTCCATTTATTTTCTGTACTATTACTATTTATACTACGTTTCTAACAGTTACTATATTTTTTGGCAAACCGTGACCTAAACAGGGACTTAATGCATTAATGTATTCATTCCATTGCTTCACGTAGGATTTGTTCATATTTTTCCTTTGCTTAAATCAGTAATCGTATAACCTGACTTGGAAAAGGAACAGACACAACCAAGTTGTATACACTAGGTGCCGAATAGGACACACAAGACTCACTCACTCACACCTGCTAAGAGGAAAAGAGCGACCAATCTGTGAGTGATGTAAAGATACCCTGACCATAAAACACATTTTAACAGAAAGCCCATTCCTGAAAGACAAAAGAAATGGTTTTTACACAGCAAGGGGTTTAAAGGACTTTCTAAAAAAGGTTCCTCCAGGAACAATTTTAGAATTTTTAGCAAGCATCAAGATGAAAAACTATTAATGAATGGTGTCACGAGGTTAACACATAAAAGAACAGACATAGAACCCCCAAAAATATGTGTATGTGTGCGTATATACAGTATATACACATATATGCACATGGATATATGTAAAAGTACACGTGTAGATCGACATGAATATAGCCATAGATGCTGGCATGGCGTAAAACCCAAATAAACAAACTTGGAAACGGATTTGTCTCCAAATGTAGTTGTTTTGGACTTTAAACTGTCTCTTGTTTAAATTGTCACTTTGAAGTAGAAGGCAGCAATTAGCTTTTGTATTTACTATTCTCTTTTGACATTATGACTGGATATCGTGACCCATAACGATGATAGGAAAGTTTATTTTTTCGCCTTTTTTTTTAATGTATCATTGTTTGGAGTCTCCGAGCAGCACATTTCCACTGACACGCTATGCCACAGGGAGTCAGCCTTCCTGCAGATTATTGTCATGGCACGGCTAAGTAAATTACAGCCTTTCGAAAGCTAACATCATTCTCAGTCTTGACATGATTGGAAGTTTCACCCCTTTATTTAAAAACAGAGAAATTAGATAAATGTGGGCTCCGTAAACATAAAGCAACATGCCCGAAATATGCCTACCGGCTTCTAAACCAACGCTCCAATTTCTCTAAACTTCCAAAATGAAAACCAGTCCGACCAAAACTTCTCCTTCAGCTTTGAAGTAAATTTCTCTGCAAAAGCCAGCGCAGCGAGACGTTCGTGTTAGCACATTACACCAATTGGATTTTCTGTTCTCAGCACATGCTTCATGTCTTGCATGTTGGTATTTTAATTTCATTCGATTTGCATAGCTCTCTGTGTGAGTCCTGGCTTCATTTAGCGGTCAGTCAGGGTGAGTGTGTAGGCTGACAGGAAAGAAGTGCTTTTCACCCCCCCCCCCCCCTTTTTTTTTCCCTTTCAAAATTGAAACGCCATAATTCGATTGCAGCGTATCTGTTGTTATGCAATCAACACACATCCTGTTGTGGTAGTTGCTTTTTATCATGTGTAGTGGGTGGCTCTGGCTGACTGACAAGATGCATCACATGCACACTGCATATGAATGTCTTTCTTTGCGCGCGTCAGTGGTTCATATTCTCTCCTCCGTCCCTCCGGCAGGTCCGGCGAGCGCTGACAGCTTTGCAGAGAAGCGGCCTCTCCTCGGCGTTTGCAAGAGTACGGGCTCCTCAGGGTGAGTGCTACACAGTGCCATCGCTTCCTCGGCCTCGTCACATGCTGCTGTAACATTTTATTACGAACCTGTTCCATGTCTCATGCACACACATCACCTAGCCGTGTATCCCTGCTTCACCACCTAATCGACCGAAGTAAGCATTTCAATATTAAACTTGATGGATAAGGTGGCCACATAGATAAGATAAGATGGCCACATAGCCATTAATTTGTCATTCTTACATAACATGTTCACGGGTCTGACACGCGTCTGCCGTATAGCTTGTGAAGCCCGAGCTAAGACGCTTTAAACTTGTTCAATATAGAGTTAACTACAAGCGTTAATGGAATGTTCCGTTGTTGTCCGGTTTATGACATTTTCCCCTCTTTTAACATGCAGAAGGCAGCCCAAGTGATAGCCTTCCTTCTGTGTGACATTTAGACATTATGAGGCCCAAATCTCAAGCATGTAATTTTCTGTACGTAACAAGCTGCATCAAAGGGCTCTGCACTGTACTGATGGCCCAATGGAACCAATTGTAGAGACACATCCAACCTTTCGAGACTGACTGAGCAGCTGACTCAAGACAGCCACCACCAGAGGCCAGCTTAGTGCTGCCACCCGAGGCAACATCTGCCACCTATGTCACTCCGCTGGAACTAGACTCTTGTCTTCAGCCTGCTGTGAAAGGGACCACCACAATGTTTCCATGACATCAGTGCTGTACAGGCAAACGCTAATTCACTCTTTGTTTTGATCTGACTGTTTAGATTTGTCCCCAACAACAACAAAAAACCTGCCTCTTCTAGAAAACCGTAACTCGCACCCTACAGCTAATGGGCATGGCCAATGCTACTTTGCTTTGCGATTGTTTGGTGCCTAGCTCTCCTTCCATCCATTTTTATTTACTCTTCGTAATTATTGCTGTGTGTTATTTTCTAACAGGCATTCCTCAGGCGGAATTGCACGACTTCAAAGGAAATAGTTTATAAACCAAAGTCTTTACAATTTTTGGTATATCATCATCTTGAAATAACAGCTTTTGTCAACCACGAGAGTGCATTCTGTCTTGACACTTAAATGGAAAGCACATTGGCGAGTTGGCTGAAACAGCGTTGCTGGTTTAGAAGTTGCTTCAGACAGCTTTAGGCTTAGATTACAAGATTTGCAAATTAAAGGAAAACCTGAAAAGGGAAAAATCATGCGTGCTGAATCTTTCGCCGCCGAATTCCAGCCAGGCACACTCAACATAACTTTATCAATGGAAAGGATTATGCCTTAAGCCCAAACATTGCATGGCTCCAGTGATTTTCCTGACAGCAAAATACATATGCTGCACTTCATGCTGCGCAGTCGTGCCAATAGAGCCTGCAAATTAGCATGGAATTCTTCTGCTAGCCCGTTACTGGTGAACCGCCGCTTGAGTGTGTAAGGGGTTTGAGCTTCCAACGTCACCATTTGTGTAAGTTCCTTTTATTATTATTATTATTATTATTATTATTATTGTGTGTGTGTATAGTTAAAGACTTCTCACAGCATAAAGATGTATAAAATGGTGATTTTAATTCTTTGTGGAGTTGCTGCTTCTTAGGAGGTTAAAAGTTCAGCACTTTAGAAAGCCTGCTTTTGTTCTTTGACATGTGGAGAAATTAAGTTGTTGGGCAGGCAGTAAACAGTACCCTCCCAACTGCTCCTTTTCCCTCAACTTACCACATCTTTTCAGAGAGGATGTGGCATGGTTTTCCACTAATGCAGTCCTCCATCATTGTGGATATTAAAGCTGGGTCTCTGGCCTCGGGTCCTGACTTTTTGGACTCGTCTCCGGCTCTGTCACACTGGCAGGCCTCCAGTGCTTCACTCACTATTCGCCTTCTGAGAACATCACTGAGCCAGATGCTCAGCTCAGCAACTGCTATTCAGATATCCCACAGCACATGGGGAGCCACACAAAGCACAATGTTATCACAGGGATCAGAAGTGTTTTTAGGATGGACTTTAATTGTCCTTACCCACTGTGACATAGATTGGGTAAGGACAATTACATTAGACATGTATGCATTAGGCATGTAAAATCCTGCTCCCACCCAATGCTTGCTTAATAATCGTACAGTAGGGATGAAGGAAATCTATTTAATAAAAACAGCAAAAACCTGTTTTAATGTTAAGCTTTACTTTTAATTCTAAAGCTTCAACCTGAGATCCTATCGAAAGTGTATTAAAGAGCAAATCTCTTAAGTGTTTCAGAGGCAGCGGATTAAGAGGATTGCAGAAGCTATGCTTTTAAACTATTTCAGGCGGATTATGCTATCACACCCAGAACTGTAACCGGCCGGCCAGTGATACGGTTTAATCATCTTTATATTAGGGTTACTTCGTCTTTAACAAGAATTTGTGCAAACTTTTAGCAATGCCCTGAAAAAAAAGAAGCCAGTGCTGAACTAACTAGCGATCGATCGGCTGGAGATCGTTATCAGCTAAAAGTCACATTTCCTGACTTGTACTCATTAAACTTTGCCGATCTCACGGACCGATCTTTGTTTGTATTTATTTTTGGTCTTATATTAGATATCCTGATATGCATAGTTTTATGCTTAAACCCCATTTTTAAGACATTAAAATGTTCACTGTATAATGAATAATTTGTGATTATTTTGTACTGTATTTTGTTAAAACTAGTTACATTACATATATTACATAAGTAATGTCAATTTTTTTTTAATATTACAAAGGCAACACTTATAGTATTACTTTATCTGAAAAATGTCGGATATATTAAACTTACACTTAACACACCATGACAAGAAATCAGTACTCGGTATCGGGTGCAAAAATCCTGATTGGAGCGTCCCAGGCTCTAACAACTGCACATAGAACAGAGCAGCTAAGTAAACCACAAGATTTCATGACCAGCACATTTTGTAAACTGAACAAGCCCCAATACAGACATTTGACAGCCTCCACAGGGCAGGGGGTATATGCCATACATATTTCTCCACACTTTCCACACACACAGCACCCCTTCCCACACACGCACACTCCATTCCCCTGCACACCGGTCGGTCACTTACACACTGCTTCCTCAATACACCATTACATACTGTATACTGTCACACACAGACAGACGCACACTTCATGTTGGTGATTCAGTTAGGAAAATAGTTAGGAAGTACTTGAACTGCTGTCGCTCTCCTTTGTTCCTTTGCTCCACCTTCCTTTTAGTTACTACTGAGTGCACTTTTGGTCATTTGTGGTTTGAAAGTAAATTGAGATATGGGCCACTGTTATGACCCACTGCTAGATATGGCATTCGCAGACCTTTCTTTTAAAGTTAGTTTGAAGATAAGCACATTTCTTCCCCATGAGCGAATCTTTACAGGAAATATGTGGAATGTACAGACCAGGTGCACAGGATAAGTCAGATCAGCATCGTATTGCGGGCTGCACATAAGTCAAGCTCTCTAAGAATAGGACAGTGCAAGCCTTTTGAAGTGTAGCTTTCTTCTTTATTACACGTGTTTTAAAGGGGTCTTCATCAGAATGCAGTTTTCCTTATCTTCCTTATTAATAGCTTACACAGTTAGGATGGTCTCGGTACCGATTCCACCATTTTTAACTCCTGGTCTTTTTAGAGGTCTGTGCTGTGTTGTTTTTAGATTTTCACATGATGTGTTGAGGTGTTAACTCAGCATTAGCTTTGTGGTACTAAATCGAATGTCTTTTATGTGATCTATACGTCTGACCTCTAGGGTGAAGCTAAAATGAGCTTTCTTTCTTTAACTACTTTTTGCTTCCCAGGTAATTCAGAGGGTCCTCACACGTCTGATTCATAAGTATTCTCATAACTCTGCTGTGTGCATGTGTTCTATTAGGTGATTGATATAAGTGGATGTAAAGTAATTAAGATTGTAAACACCAGCCTGGAATTACATGGTGCTGCAGTGACCGTATTTTGACGACTGTGTTCCCAGTATTCATGGTTGGACCCCAGTGAAAGTAGAGGAAATATATTTCAGGCAGACAAAGAGCTGTGGTTGAACTTTTTACCCTAATTACGTACCAGCTAATGCCCATGGCATGCCGAAATCAAAAGGCCCCCCTCAGGCCTCAAGAAGCGTGTGATGTGGCTGAGATCGCTGAGAGAGATTGGTATTACGCCCACCCGGTTACCGCCCAGTTACCACCCACCTGCTAGTGGAAAGACGTGGGATTAATGGCAAATACTAGAATTTGAAATATGTTTGTGCAAATTTTTGTTTTCAGTGGCAGGATCTATTAGGAGTTGGTTTGGTCTGGTTTGTTTGCCTTGATTCCTAACAGAAAACTACATGGTCTTAAAAGACAAAACAAGCCAATGTTGGAAGGATTTCTCTGGCAGCTGGAAGTTTATGTGCTAAAAAAAATATACACTACTGGTCAAAAGTTTTAGAACACCCCAATTTTTGATGATGGGTGAAGATGGCAAAATAAGAAAAAGAGGCTTGCCTGGGCCATGAAGCACCGCCAGTGGACTACTGAAGACTGGAAGAA
>JAOUQX010000041.1:9538274-9549360 GCA_028566295.1 Liobagrus marginatus | reverse complement strand
AGTGTGTTCGGCTGTTATATCTGCAAAAGGTGCAAATTAAATTTTGTTAAACAAAACGATTCCATGATTTCTTTTTTGTCTCCAATTGTTTTTGTTCGATGCTTTAATTTCAGAGTACATTGAGACATTAAAGTGCGTAAATTTCAATAAAAACCGGGAAAATGGAGGCATTCTAAAACTTTTGACCGGTAGTGTACCTCTTCATTTCCTGGGTCTATGTTTTCTGGAACATTTCTTCAGATTAATAAAGTTCTGATTAAAAGCTCACTCTGAAACATGACCGGTTAGACATCTGTGTGCACATACTGTGTAAATTAGTATAACAGATGAGAAGTTTATGAGCAAGTGATGAAATGGTCAGCATCTTCCATAATGACCATTGTCAACTAACGTGTTGCTAAAATTAAGGCGCGACCACGGCTGTAAAAATCGGTGATCTTTCCCATCTGGTGCAGTTGCAGTGTCGGACAAGAAAAGTTCGGAATACATTTTTATGAGCTTCCTCATGTGAAGGGAAATGGATTTTGCAGGACTGCTGAGCGGTCATTATGCCGAATTGTACTGTATGATTAACTAAGTGATTTGGGATGGTGTAAATGCCACATGATGTGGATAAAATAGCAGATGGGGATTATTTTACTGCACGGTATCATCATGATTATGTGCATTGCTATGCACTTTTGGTATAGATTGGGCAATCTGTTTTACAAACTTTGGTAGCATTGCTTCACAATTAATGTAAAATTAACAATCAACAAACTGATACAGTTGCCTTTTTCTGTTACAAGTTCGTGCCTTAGGTGTGTTTTGTTTTTTTTCTCCCCCCCACAACACTTGGATGCGGTGTAAATTTTGGGTATTGTTGGTTGAGGAAAAGTAACTCAAAGGTAAAATCGTATGGTGCAAGAGAAAGGGCAAGTCTCATTTTAACGATTCGTATTTTTGAACTGCGTCCTTTTGTTAAAGAAAACATGAAGTTGACATTGATGAAATGGGATCAGAAAAATTGTAGACAAGGGCATTCTATTGGTGCTCAATATCACCTACACGTGTGCAGAACCAAGGCTCTGATATAATTTTATAAGGGTAATTGAAATTTACGGCCCCTCTTCAATCGAGCTCTAGATTTTCAGTTAGAGGAAATTGTATTATAGATGACCGTGCATTGCTTCCATTAGAAGCTGGCCATTAGTTCTCATCCCAAAAGGTAATTGAAGCGACTGATCTGATGATTTTTTTCTTCATGGCTATCACTGTCTCATTAATCAATCTGGAAGCATATCATTTGTGTCAAATTGGCTCCAAAAAGCTTTAAATTGGATTGATCTGGTCCAGATAATGCTGAAATCAATGACTAGTGGCTATGGGACAATTTTGAGAAGTTAAATGCCACTATTAATCTCAGGATTTGAATCCCGAGCGTTTTCTGCTGTAATAATAACGGCTCCTCGTCTCTTTTCTATCCTAGACGATTCAGTGTTGCCAGCCTAAAACAAGCATAAGAATAAAGCGCTGTAACTTTTACAGACGCCGCCTAACATTTAACACACTCCGAAGCTGTCGCTGAAGCCTGTTTTCCTGCTTCGCTGTTATGTGCTCATTTAGTTGCTATAAAGAGAGTAAACCAGAGTACACTGACACGCACTCACACAAACACATACAGCTTGGTTTCTGTCTCTGTTATTGGCCAGTCGAGGCTGTGAGGGCTTCCCGAGTGCCAGGGATCTAGAGGAGTGTTCCGGCTGTGGCCTGTGAATCCATCTGTGCTGGAGCTGGCTGCTGGGCATGGCGGCGTGCGGCCTTGTTCGTGTCTGTGGTTGTTGCCACAGCTCTCAGAATTGTGGCGTTTACACGCATGCTATAATCCGGCCCTGGCTCAGCTCGCAGTGTAAGTGTAGAAAGCTGAATATATTGAGTTCAGCATGAAATCAGGGCTGCTGAATCCCTGCCATTTTTCCTTAAAAAGGAGTAGATGCAGTGCCAGACCACAGCAGACTGTTCAAGAAATGCAACAAACGTCTAAGAGGTACCATCAGCGTCTCAGTCTGCAGGGTGACCCAAGGTCTACCATTCACGGCTGTGTTATTGTGTGACAGCCAACACACATAGCAAACCGGAACATTACTCACCCGCAGTCTCACAAATGGCAGACAAATGGGTCAAACACATCTATTTCAGGCCGAAAAACTAGTGCTGTTTGTGTGTCATCACACACCTCCCTTTTTGTTGGTTGGCACATGCAGCAATTTCTGGTTTTCCATCCCAGAGCTCTAAAGAGCAGAATGCTGAAGCGCCTCGTCGTTTTTTTCATTTGGTCTTTTCTGCTTTTATGTTCGACAGTTTGCGGCAGCTTTATTATGCACTTATGCTCTATTATGCAATACGTGCATGTTGTGAAGCGCCGCAGACTTACAGTCACATTGGTTCATCCTTACATCTGCTCGGTTTATGCTGGGATGTGCTTACGGGGGAGTTGCCCCCTTTTGCTTCCAACTTTGGTCACCTGCCAGTTTCCACCAATCAGCACACACACTCTCCTCTGTCCTACTACAGGACAACCAAGCCGCTTTAAAACGAAAGCTCGGGATAAGCAACAAACCTGACTGAATAGTGACACATTTTAACATTTTGCCATTGATTATGGCTATAAATAATACCATTTTAAGTGGTTATGTTTTGTTTTGTACTGGTACTTCATGCTCCATGGACCATCGAAGATTTCGGAGAGGCTAACAATAGCAAAGCTAGCTTTGAAAGCCAAAGACCTGCCCTCCCTGCATAATTATTTTCCAAAAGCATGACTTCTCAAACATATGAACACACTCGGGCAGCGCAGAGGCCCAAACGACAAAATGAGAACGAGAATAGATTAGCTCATGTCTAATTCACCGGTGAGTAAATATTACAGTCCAAAGCGCATAATATTACAATAAATAGCGTAAACAACTTTTTAAATTGAAATTACACACAGCAAGTTTGTATCGGGAACATGTTGATGGCGTAGCTGCCTGCATTAAAAGGCTGTGCAAAGATATAAAAATACATTTATAGTATTTAGCAATCGCCCTTATCCAGAGCGATGTACAAGAGTGCTTTAAAGTCTCCATCAATGATTATTTCAATTCCGGTTCGTTGGATTAGAACGAAGTGCACCAAACACAAACCTGTTGGAAAAAAAGAGCAATTGTCAGTTTTTTTTATTTATTTTTTTAAATAAATATATGTTGTGTATACATTTTGGCAATATATGTAATATCCATACAAAAATACAGATGTTGACAGGCAGTTAGGATGTAATGTTTGGATTAGACGTAGATTTTTGGGTCCTACGCCTTCCACAGACAATATAAATAAATAAAAATACTTTTTGACTTACCTTAGAGTGCTATTGATATGTGAAGAGACGTTTTAACAACATAACAAAAAATGTTTTTGGACAAAATCTTTTATAAATCTTCTACTCTGCCTTTTTATAAGATGCAACCCGTAGCAGCTATTAGCTACAAAATCGTAAATTAAAATCATTGAATGATTAAAATCAAATCAGTCATTCATTTTATTCCCCCCACCCCCACCCCACCCCCCAAAATACTTGCGCTGTTCAGCTGAAAAAAGTTTGTTCATTCTTTATAATCAACCAAAGTGACATACATCTTTGGGGTCCTGGGATGTAAACACCTTAATCGGAATGAAAATGCCACATATTGGTTGTAAACTTTTTCACAACCCGATCAAATGAAACATTCCTCCATGTGAACGAGCTATTCCGAATACTTTGAGTGCACTTTCTTCCGCACATTCCACATTTTCATTCCAATTCTCTGGGATTAACGTCAATTTCCTGGTATGCCCGCCTGTCATGCAAAGTCTCCCCCCCCCATTCCAGGTCGCTAAATTTCACTATAACGTGTCTGCTGTTTGGTGGGGAGGGGAGAGGAAACTGATGGCTCATATTGAAGCACCGCTACCAAAAAGCCTTGCTTCTTGCACCGGGTCATTTCAAAATATTTTAGCAACAGCGCACAGCAATGCCGACAAATAGCGTGATTAAGCGAAGTAGCTTCGTCCAGTGAAAACATGTGAAATACTAAAATTCATGGCGTAACTGACGAGCTGTGCACATGTCACAAATTTATTTCGATTGAAAGTGTCGGCACATGTAAACACCAGTTTGGAACATGTCAAATGTAAACAGTCGAACTGGACTGATCTCATTCAAAATGACAAAAAAAAGAAAGTGAACATGTAAACTGGGCTTCATTTAGCAACAAAGCAGCTATATACATGGTATATGGCATGTATATCAAAAGCATTAGTTGTTGCATTCAGAGGCAATTATTTTGGCAGTGATTGACCAGTGACTGACCAGTCAAGCTGCATCCTCATTTCTTTGTTTTTGCATTCCATCGCGACCTTTCCTCCTTCGGCTCGATCCGGTGTGCTCTAACTAACGCAGCCGGCTGTAAGGCAGGGATGCTTTGTACAGAGTATAAGGATTATTATCATCGAGGATCTTTTGCTTTAACAGAAACAGCGCTCCAGGCTTACAGCTTCACACAGCAGATCCAGCAGTGCCAGGGAAGATGGTGAACTTTTAATAAGGATTAATGTCTGTGGTTTTCTTTGCCAGCAGCCACTTTTCCCTCCCCCAGATTCTTGCTGATGTGTTATTTGACGAAACATTTAATGTCAGAGTTTGGGAAGGAAATGGCTGCAATGCTTTTGGGAAGAAGACTGATTCAATTAAACTGAGGAACTATGGGATTGTTTAGCTTTCGATGCGTTTCAGATGCATTCCAATGAAGACTGATGTATTTGTGATTTGTGCTTTGTTTATAATTACTGCCATGTGTGTATGTTTCTTACAGGACCAGCCCTCCTTACTGCTGCGTCGACCTCTATTCTCTAAGGACTGGGGAAATGGTCAAGTCGATTCAGTTTAAAACGCCCATTTATGATTTACACTGCAACAAAAGGTATTCTGTTTGATACAATGTCTTTATTTACTTATTTATTTATTTATACATTTTTTGCTTCTGTGTTCATTTGAGAATTGTTTGCGATATACAGACAAGGATCTGTTCCAGTTATTTCTATGTGCTGTTAATGCTAATGGCCTCCCTCTGTATCTTTAACTGCAGGATTCTCGTCGTCAGTCTTCAAGAAAAGATTGCCGCATTTGACAGCTGCACGTTTACAAAAAAATTCTTTGTCACAAGTAAGCAAACTTTGTGCTCAATGTAGCAGTTTGGTTTGCTTTTCATCCTGTTCGTCCATCCTAAACGCCAGTGAAGGACCTCCAGTTTGCTTGAATCCCCCGCACGCAATGACATCATTTGAAAGCCCTCGCCTTGTCTTCTGTTGCGTGAACCTGCACAATCTCATCTTCATGCGTGCAATCAGAGCACTAGAGACATTTTACCTTGTCACTCTGCACAGCGATTCGATATCAAAGACCAGTCCCAGGTTCCGTACTCATCAGGCTAGTAATCACTCACCCTGGCCATCACACAAAAAAACACTTGTATACTCGCTTAAATCTGTCCTTTCCCAGCACCTAGCATGCTTTGGCTTCTACTGTAAGGGCCATTGTGTCCTCTGAAGTCCATATCACAATCCGAAACCAGGCCTTCTATCCCCACTTAAGCAGTCGTCTGTTGTAAATTGCCATTAGCGTAGTTTTAATGGCTCTGATTGTCTGTCTGCTTTCCCAGTCCACGTCTGTGCCACAGGAAATGACCGCGGTCAATAACCCCTTACATCGTTAATCTCTCTTCTAAAGCTTCTTCATCATAAAAAAAATAAATAAAAAAATCAAGACTAGACATGTTTGTTTTTGAAAGCGATTATGAGAAGTCATAAACCAGGATGATATTCTCCATCACACTGTCAGCTCTTTCTCCATTTGAAGCGGAAGCCCAGCTCTGTAGCATAGAACGCGCCGGGATCTAGACGGGGATCGGAACAATAGTGAAACTCATGGCGGTACACGGCGTATATGTTATACATGTGAAACGCATGATGTCTTCTAACATTGACTTCTTCTCCATCTTTAATTACAGCTTTAAATCTGAGATCCATGTACCAAATGATGGTCTGCATCCTTTTTCTTAATCTGCTAGGAATAAGCGTTCAAATGTGTTTCTGTCTCGTGTAGTATTTATTAGCGAAAGCATTGTCACATTATGTCACTTATGTCATTTATTATATTATTTCATCTGAGTTTAGATTAGATTAATGGCGGGTGTATATGTGGCATAGACGTTCTTGGCCAGGCTGCATGGTGCCAGTGCTTCCTATATGACTCTCAGGGGTCAAACTTGTCTGGAGGTTAATAAGCTTAGGAGCCATCTCGCAGTCGCTAAATGCCAGAGCCTTCAATTTCAGTTCACACAAATTGGACCCTGTATCCTTAAGCGTGAAGATCGGACCTTTGAAATAGTATGCAAACGAATGCATGTCAGTCTTATCGCTTATTTTAACCAAAAGGATTCTTTCCAGAGATCGTCTATACACTCTTCGTTATCTCGGGCAACTGCAATCTCTTGTCTAATGTCTGAAATCGTTGACATCTTAAAATGAGTGTGACGGTAGGTTGTTCTTCAAGTTGCAGCGCTCTATAAACGGTGTTCATGTTCTCCTTACAGGCTGCTATCCTTGTCCTGGTCCCAACCTCAACCCCATAGCGTTAGGAGGCCGATGGCTGGCCTACGCTGAGAACAAGGTAGACATCAACTTTCACAAGGTAGAACAAGGTAGACATCACATGGCATTTGGCAGATGTTATTATTCAGGGTGTCTTACATTTCTCAATTTTTTAATCCCACTGAGCAATTAAGGGTTAAGGGCCTTGCCCAGGGGTCCAGCAGTGGCAGCTTGGTGGTGCTGGGAATTGAACCCACGATCCTTCCAATCAACAGTCCAACACCTTAACTACCGATCTATCACTTCTCTTAAAAGCCCCGAACTGTTATAAGTACAATGCACTAAACTGTTGCATAAAAAGCATCTCATGCAACTTATAATGGAGCCAATTTTTTTGTTACAGTGTGTTTCTAAAGTTTCTGATGTTCATTTAATGCCATGTTGTTTGCTGCTGTTGTATGATTGAGGGTAGATCTTTTTTTTTTAGTGATGAAAAGATGGGTCGGTGCGTCTTGTGTAGCGTAATGACTTTAAGCCAACAGTGAGTGAGTGAGTGAGCGAGTGTTTTTTCTATTCGTTAAATGTTGAATGGGACAATAAGTCTGCAGGAGGTAAGAGCTGGGGTTAGAGGGTTAAGGGTGTCTTTTTTTTGGCCCTCTCCACCCTTTATGTATGAAGACACCAGGCAGTCCTTTGTGGACTAATGATAACGTGTGTGTGTGTATGCATGTGTGCGCAGCTGATCCGGTGTCATCAGTCCCGTGGTGGGGCATGTGGAGATAACTCCCAGTCCTACACTGCTACCGTTATCAGCGCTGCAAAAGTGAGTAGGCATTTCTATCTCCAATTTAATACAAGACAGACACATATATATGTACGCAGCATATACACACGGTGGGTTTAAGATATTTAAGATATTTAAAAAGATCAGACACAAATGAAAAATTTTATTTAGCTAATTTAAAAAAATTTTTAACCCCCTCCTTTTATTCTTCTAATTAATTAATAAATATTTGAACATCTTTAACAACTTCTGTTTAAACTGACAGTTAGTCTATAAATAAATTTGATGTGAACCTGAACCATAGCTAGTGTTTAGTTTTTAATTATGACTAGTATCGCTTCTAGTAAAACAGTCATAGCAATAGTAATGGAAATATTTTAAGACATTGCTGTATAAATATTACTGATTAGTTTCCTTTCCAGAAAGGGCGCCCCCCCTAACCCCCCAATTGTTCACTGTTGCCCTGTTTGGATTTCTGTTGTGAACAGACCTGCTCAATTTGCATAAATTGTGTTATATATTTTACCTGAATACTCTATTTGGTCTAGCGATGCAAAGTGGCGTTACAAAGGATTATTTTTTGCTTGTTGTGATGACTTTTTTTGTGTGTTTCTCAATTGGATACTATTTCATCAATGCCTTTTTTTTTTTCAGATAACGCTTTATAAAAGTCTTATAGGATTCTGGAAATCTCGACTAATCTGAACCGGTTTTTATTTTGTTTGTAATCTATTCAGCTATAAATCTATAAAACCATCCCATTTAAGATATTTCGGCACCGATATTCTCTATGCTACAAGACAGTATAGTCAGCTTACACATATTCTGTTCTAATTCTCCTCCGACACACTCCCCAGTGCATCTGCTTTTAGATCCCTCTCTCCACCAGGTTAATTGATTTATTAATCCCACATCTGTATTCCCAGACCGGCCCACTCCCCTCCCTAACGAGCTCTAACGGCTTACGTGAGAGAAGCACCATTAGCCCTAATGGTGGCATACATCAAAAGGAGCGTCCTAAAGGTTAGCAGGGAGGAAAACATGGTTAAAAAAGGCCTGATGCGTAGACGAGGCCGTCTGCAGATGGAGCCGTGATTTATAACCGTCTTCTTCGCTCTGACACGCCGTCCCTGTGCTGAGTGGCTCTGAGTGCGGCTGTCGAGGGGCCAGGGGGCTATCTCCCATCAGTTCTGTAACTCAATCACAATGCCTGGGTGGGGGTGCCACACTTTGGAAGGCCACGGCAGCAATAAGGACTTTGGGAAAATTGAATTGTGACAGAGCGCAGACTGTGTAAATGAGCAGGACGGGACTTGGGGAGCAATGCTGTCGCGCCAGCCACAGGACAGCGTTTAAGGTGGCTCCAATGTTTGGTGTCTGTGTAAAGCTGAGCACTAGCGCTCACGTGGTAAATGGATAGCACAGCTTAAGTGGAGTCACTTGTTAGTGTCTCACTTGGTGTGTGTGTGTGTGCATGCGTGCTGTCCAGACCCCTGAAGAGCTTAATCAAGCATTCAGGCCGAGCAGCAACGTCAATACCGTGTGGCGCCTGTGTTTGTTGGGCCCTCTGGATAGTGCTCTGACAAGCCCACTAACAGACTGTGTGTAAATTGCCTTGGTCCATCAATTATTAAGAGAAACGTTTGCCGTCTAATTGATCAACGCTAATGTGTTTTCTAATCACTGCAGTTTGAGTTTTTAGTGCTAATCCAAACAGTCAGCATTGATCAAGGCGTGGGTCAGCGGGGGTAGGTGCTGGCAGATCCTATTCCTGGCTCCTGCTGTCCCAGCATTTTCTTATCTTGCTGCTGCTCAGAGCGCTAAAGCTAAAAAGCTCAGACAGTTCATTCGCACTTTATAGGTCTAGGTGGTACCTAATAAATTACCGGTTTATCTTACTGGAATTTGCATCACTACAAATAACATTCTGTTTCTGATACAAATGCTTTGAAATAATCAGGGAACGAAAAGAGTTTGGGATCCAGACCATCTAGAGAATTAATAAGAAAGTTGTTCATTCATTCATTTTCTTGGTCCTGCTTATCCTGTTCAGGGTCATGGGGTGCTGGAGTCTATCCCAGCTGACTTAGGGTGTGAGGCGGGGTACACCGTGTTAATCTCAGGGCTAACACTTAGAGACAGACAACCATTCACATTCACTCATATGGGTAATTTAGAGTAGCCGATATAGCTATGCCCAATCACATGTGTTTGGAGGCGGGAAGAACCCACGCAAGCAAGGGAAGAACATGCAAACTCCACACAGAAACACTCGTCATCTAGCCATCACAGTTTCACACTTCACGCCCTTCACTCGCTCAAATCCTTAAATGATCACTTGCTGCCTGATGTATCCAACCCCACTATCAGGTTCTGTGATGAAAGATAATCCATGTTGTTCACGCCACATAATGCTGTGGTTACCAGTGGTCATAATGTTATGGTCGATCAATGTATGTTTTAATTAGCTTTAGTTGACTACTTGAACAAAAGTAGAATATAAGTATTATAAATATTATACATACATTGTTTGTGTTCTGGTCCCAGTAAAGGACATTTTAAAATATGATAAGGGTGCAAATTGTCAAAATGAGCAGAAACTGATTTGTAGTTCAGCTGCATTAACTGTGTTTCTTGTTTTTTTCCTTAGACACTAAAGACAGGACTGACTATGGTGGGTAAAGTAGTCACCCAGCTTACAGGCACACTGCCCTCTGGAGCTCCCGACGAGGAAGGTGCAGCTCACAGCAGCACCCGCCGCAGCCCTCACCAACCCGGCGTCATCACCGTCATAGACACACACACTGTGGGAGAGGGACAGGTACGCACGCATGCACGCACACACACACTTCATTTGTAATATATTGAAGAAAATACATAATAGATAGTAACTCAAACAAATACTTTATTTTAGTTCAAATAAATCCTCCTCCCCAAAACAAATGTAATAATGCACTAATTTCCTTATCTATCTATCTATTTATCTATCTGTCTGTCTGTCTGTCTGTCTGTCTGTCTGTCTATCTGTCTATATACGTGTGTGTGTGTATATAGATGGATGGATGGATGGATGGATAGATATACTGTAGATAGATATTTATGATTTTAATTAACAGAATTACAGGCTAAATCAAGCTTGTATCAATGCCAATTAAAATATTCACACAGCTATCGCGCAACTGTTTCTATCATACTGTACAACAATTAGAAGATGGAACAAGGATTATTTTTAAATGTCTTAATTTATTTTCGTGTTTTTTAAAATGGAGGCAAGAGCCTCTTTCCATCCTTTCCAAGTTGAGAGCTCCACTAGTCTGACCTTGATGTGAAAACATCCTGAATCATTCAGCGTCATTTATTAATCCCATTCAGCTTCCACTTTCAAGAAAAGCCCGGTGTCTTGCACTGATTTGTCAACACTATGTTATAAGGAAACCGATTCGGTAAGTTCGGAGTTCGTGGCCAGAACGACGGCTGCCAGACGTGTGTGACACAATACCACTTCCTGTATGTCGGCTGTCCCTGGCACGAGGGTTGCCATAGTGAGAGATAATTTAGATCAGAGAGGCTGATTTACTTTAAAAAATTTCAATTACCCCACCCCCAGTTCCTCAACCTGCCCCCCACACACAAACTACCCATCCTACTGGGGGAAAG
>JAOUQX010000041.1:9523657-9538265 GCA_028566295.1 Liobagrus marginatus | reverse complement strand
TCTTCACTGTAATGCTTTAGCAATACTGTACACGTATATGGTCATGCTAATAAAGCTTATTGAATTGAATTGAATTGTATTGATAAGAGCCAGGTGAGCAAAGGTGAAGGAAAGACTGGACACACTCCTGTTTCTCCTCTTAACCCCGCCCCCTGTACCCAGAGTGTGTCTGAGGATGAACACCGTTCCACCCGAATAGAACGTCATTTCTTTTTGCGAGCCCTCAGTTGTGGACAAGCAGAAACTGCTCCCAGGTGTTTATCTATCACACAGGATCTCTTTAATGAGGTGTCGGCTTAACAGGCCCGTTCAAATGCTTGCAGTTCTCTCGTTCAAGGATTTTTACTCAGACAGAGGTTAAGTTGTAACAGATTTTACGCGTGTTCCTTTTTTGCCCCCTCACCCGCCTCCTTCTCACCCCGTGTTGATTTTGACCCGTGCAAACAGCTCGTCTGGTTTCCCGGGCTGTTAAAAATCTGAAGGTTAAACCCGAGTGTCCGCAGAGGCGGGACCTCACACACTACACCCATTCGAAGGTGTGATTTATTCCGCTTACGCACGCGTCCCGTTTGTACCAGAACCGACACTTTTACCTCGTCATCAAACCTGATGCCATAAACAGACCCCTTTACAGCCCGTAGATGAAACCTAACTTTGCGAGACGTAGGCTGCTTCACCACGCTTGTTTTCATAGTGACGTTATGTTTCTGTGGCTGGGACACATGTAATACTTCGCTGTTCCATCGATACGATCTGTAAAGATTAGAACACAAAAGGTAAGGCTGTCATAATGATGTGGCAGCATTACCACGTCAAATGTACACATTCGCTGATAAGCACGTCCCCAGTTTTTTATAACTTCTTTTATAAGCCAGTTTTTCATAACCGCATCATTTCCCATTGATTACCATGTTTTAATAAGTGTATAATGTTAGATCCTGTAATACATTACTGTATACCTCACCTCACACCCTTTCCTCACCAGACTTTTACTCTTACTTGGCCAAACACATGTAGTTGTCGCATCGCAATAAAACCGGAAGTCCTCAGTTTTCCAGGCATTTAAAAACCACTTTCAAGATGCTGATAAATGTTTCATCAGCAGACCTCATCTCCTGACATAAAGCTTCATCATATCACTGATTCTGGAACGTTTACTCCATTATTATTTTTATTTGGTTATACAGATGCATCTTTCATACAAGTTCCTGGTTATGCTGTTGCTATAGAAACGCTGAAGAATTATAAGTAACACAATCATATAATTCTGTGATTTTAAATTGAGGCTGGAATTTCTTTCTTCTTTTTTTGTTGTACTTTTTTACTGCTGAAGAGTCATCAACTCTTTTGTATAACGGTGCAATAATTGAAAGACTCGATACTGGGTTTCTAACATCCTCCGGAGTTTTCTCTCTCTGCTGTTTTTCATCTCATTCCCTACAAAAGTGCCTTTTTTCACATAAATTTTCAGTCATACCTGAATCCCTGTAAAACATTATCTGTTCTCTGGTATGAGACCTGGTTTCTGTCACTGGGGCGTATATAAAAATTTTTTTTTTGTGAGTCTGAACTGAAACGTCTTAAGTTCGAGAGCGAGGCTGTTTTGTGTTTGGACTGGATTCTATTAAAATGAGCGGCATGCTCCTTAATGCAACACCCCGCTACATTTATCACTCGTCTCTTTGGCCTCCTCATGTCTGGCCTTAGTTATAATCTCTTTCATGAGGCCACTTTAACTCAGGACCACTGACTAGAGAATGGCCTCTTGTGGAGCAACACCACACACTCTCTCGCTGTATCTCTTTCACTCTATCTCTCTCGCTTGCTTTCTCACTCTCTCGGTCTATCTTTCTCTCGCTGTATCTCTTTCACTCCATCTCTCTCGCTCTTTCATTCCCTAACTTTCTCTCTCGCTCTCTCTCTCTGGCTGTCTCATCCATCCTCTTTCTCTGTCTTACTCGTTCTTCCTCTCCCTCTTTTTCTGTCTCTTTCTCGGTCAGTCTCTCTCTCTTTCTGTCTCTCTCTCTCTCGCTCTCTCTGTGTGTTTTCTTGCTCTATCCTCCTTGTTGCCCCTATCCTTCCTGCCTGCTTTTGCTTTTTTCTGAGTTTTTTTTCTTCTTTTCAGATCTCAGAGGTCGCTTTTTTCTTGTTGGAACACATAAAGGATGAGTTACAGATCCATAGTGCTGCTCTTTTAACTGACCGCTATTAATCTCTTTTGGCTATCTATTAGCAGAGAGACCGTCTAGAGTTTCCTCCGTGTGTGTTTTAACTCTTTCAACACTTAATTTTCTCTTTCATTTTTTAGGCTCTGGCCCTAGCTATAGATATCATATCCACCCAATCTGCCCATGAGTTTGTGTGTGTGTGTTTTATTTGTTTGAGATTGTAGGTGCACATGCACGGGGGTTTTTGTAAAGCAAAGCATCTCTGATTAATGCCCAGTTCTGATTTTCTAGCAGCTCCAACAAAACGTTATATTACTGTGCTTGTTCAAAAATTATGGACCATCTTCTTCAGAAACATATACAGAAAACACTGCATATTAAAGGGAATCTAAAAGAAGGATAATATAATGTGTGGCATGTCAGGATATCATTTATTTGAATTGTCATAGTTGGAACTTTCATGGTTCAAGTTTCATGACGAACTACATAATAGCACCCAGCAATTGATTATGTTCCAGCTTCCTATTCAGACAGTGTGTGTTCAGCATGATGTTCTTTGGTCAAAGAGTGAATGCATTCAAATTATATTTGCTTATGGTTGGTCAGCAGATTGCAGTTTGTCTAATCGTGTAAGGTGTCACATCTTTCATCCATAACTTTTTTTTTTTGGGGTACTAATAAATCGATTACAGTACTTCACTGCTTTTTTAAATGTATTTATTCGCAGTGTTTAATGTTGCAGTGCTTCTGTTTGTATGTGTAGGTTCTCGTGAGTGAAGACTCGGACGGAGAGGGCGTGGTCGCTCATTTTCCAGCTCATGATAAACCCATATCCTGTATGGCGTTCAACCCAAGCGGTAAGTATACACTTTTACAGCGCCGAACCACCACTTCTATTAAAGGTGGCACTTATATTTACTCTTCATCCCAAGTGTTTATGCGCATACGGTGGAATTTAATGTGAAGTGAATACGGCAAAAATGCAGCACTTGGCACTTTGTGAATAAGTGGCCTGCGTGGGATTTATTAACATCTGATTGCTTTTTGTCTACTTTGGAAAGCATCTGGCCCCTGCTATTGAGTTGAAATGAGTGACTGCTACAGGTAACCCCATGGCAATAAAGTCTACATGTAGGCTTTTTGAACACACTAACACCCTAGCTGATCAGTGAATGTGTCCATTTGAAAGTGCTAACCAAACCCTGATGTGTGGATGAAGCACTGCCCAAGCCCCCGAGCCCAGTCAGGTCCGGTTTCACCCCCTCAAAGATGAAAATGAAATTTGAAGTGATCACTTTGTTGGAAAACGATGGGTAATTCATTATACCTTTACTTCCGCATGTCACAACATGCTTTAACTCACAGCGACACCGAGCCAGGAGTGACGGTCATCCCATTCATCAGCTCTCTCAGAGTTTCGTCGCGTGATCTGCCCTTGGCTTGACCTTGGATCTGCCAGGCTCTGTGATAGGCAGTCATCAGAACACCTTTGTGCTTTTGCACATGATCGTGTTTGTCCTTCCGGAAATCCATTACTGCTAGCGTATTGTGCCGCGAGTGTCGCAGGTAGAGTGGCCGGTTAATAAGGAGGTGCTGAAAGCTGCTGCTTGCCAGTGCCCTTAGAGAAATCCTTCAAATACCTCTCCTTATTAATGTGCTGTAGGAAAGTCCTCGAAAGACGGCTCATTTTCCATCACTGCTTTTGGTGTAGCTGTAGGAAATATGGATCTATTTCCAGTTCCTTAAAATTAAATTTTTATTACAGAGCGACTGAACCTTTATCGGCAAGGGGTTCAAGATCCATTCATTCGTTTCTGTGCATGTTTTAATTAGTACACCATGCAAACACGTCAAAATTACAAAAATAAATTCACCACTGTTTATATTTATTCTATTAATCCTGTCAGATTTTCATTTTCCTACTCTGTGGCAGTTAAAATGTACAAAGTTGGGCATGAGCTGCTGCAGCAGGGCTTTACGATGATACAGAGCTCGTGTGCATGCCCTGCAGAATCTAGCAACCCGCTCATATTTTGTAGTGTTTCTAGCTTTAAACCATCACTGTGGCATGTGAAATGGTTGATTGTGCATTGCTAGTTTTTGGTTTAAAGCTACTTCGATTAACGTGACCACATGCTGGACAATTGTAAAATAAGCTGAAGATGAGTTAACGGCTAATAAAATTTCACATTGACTGGGTCACTCACTTACCTTTATTATTCAGGGAACATACCCAAGGTGGGATAATAGAGAAGTCTATTTCAGGACACCACGCACATGCACACGCGCACACACACACACACACACACACACACACACACACACACACACACACACACCTGGCAAACAGTTCATCTAAGTCTGTCTGTAGTATAGCAGTTATAATAATAGGACAGCTTTATCTATAAAATAATGAAGATAACAAAAAACCTCTCCTTTCAGGCCCCATCTTTTACTCTTGAACCCTTAGTTATATTACTATATAACCATTATATATAATGTGCTTACACATTTATAATAGGTGTATTTTTTAATTAGTTTCAGTTGTAATACAATAGTGGTGTGCTTCCCCATTATCCTCCTACCTGCAGTATTTCCCTTTTTATTTACACATAGAGTTATATTTGACTTGTGTGCAGTATGTGTAAATCCCTTATTGTCAGTATACAAACCCAATAGAAGTAATATAATATTAAGTATAGTCAAATAGTGTGTCTGGGTGGTCTGCTGGGGGCGCTGTTGTTCAACCTTTCTGCCTTTGAGCCAAGCGCAACCTTTGGCCTATTAACCTGCATGGAGGAGGGCTGTAGTGTGCTGTCATGCTGGTGAATGACACAGTGACCACTTTCATGTTTGCGAGTCGCCTCAGCTTCTTTTGCAATCCGGAGCAAAATACAAACACCGCTTCGGCATTCAGCAGAGTGTGACTCACTATTTAAATGTTCCCTAGTGTGGGTTAGTTTTACCTCTGAGGGTTGTTGTATGAAATAATGACTTTAAATAAAGCCCTGCTTTCAGAGAGCTAGCACAGCTGCCTCGATGTCCGGGGAAAGCTTGATGTAGTGTTGTGGTGACGCTCTCTTTATAAAATTAGATGGAGGTCATAGGCCTGGCTCAGGGAGGCCCCACACAGGTCCAGTTAGTGTTAAGCCTCGAGCACGGCTCTTTGTCAGACGCCCCCTGCGCTCATGCTGAGATGACTCCAGGCGACTCGGTGTAGATAACAGCAGGCGTACACGACTTCAAACGAGTTTAACCTTCCACTTGTCTGCTTTAGTCAGAAATAAATGAGATGTAGTGGTTGTCAAGTCGAAGGGCTGTAATGATTGTGAAGAAATTATGAAATTGCTCAACACCAGAAGACCCCTAGTTTCTCGAGACTAAACAGGGATTAAAGTTAAAGTTAAAAGTTAAAGTTGAGTTTATTGGTCACATGCACATCATACAGTACAACATACAGTGAAATTCTTTGATTCCGCATATCCCAGCATACACATTTGAACGCTGGGGTCCATTAATAAGATTAATAAGATCAGGCTGAGTATTCCTCATGAACACACACACACACACACACACAGACACACACACACACACACACACACACACACTTGCAGTCATTTAGGTGCCTGACATCATTAGGCAACTTGATACAAAAACAAGTTGTTCAGCATTGTTGGTTCCTGGCCTCTCGGCTCAGTGTAAAGGGGGATTGATTTTAATTAGTGGGAAACGCTCCCTGTCTCCTAACTGCCCCGAGTTCCGAGGGAATTACGTGCAAGCCCTCGCAGCCGCAGTGGAAAGTGTCACGTTGGCTGTAGGCTTGACCACAGCTCCCTCCGGAGCGGGTAGATTTCAGAAATGAATAAGACAAGGCCTAAAACAATGCAGTGATTTGACACTGGCTGGCAAGCGCAGCTGCCTATTTAAAAAAAAAAAAAAAAAAAAACCCAAACAGTTGTGTAAGAAAGCCAACGCAGCAGAATGTGTTGGACACACAACAGAAGAACGAGGATGGAAAACAGTGGCCGTGTGGGTAGCTGGCACTTGCTTTGTGGTTTTGTAAGATCTATTTGTAGGTGTGTAATTAAAGGATACTCCAGCGGACTGAGCAAACCTGTCCATCCTATCCATGCAGGCTTAATTTGGGGCGCGAGACAGCTAGAGCCTTAGCTTAGCACCGAATGAACTGTTTCCTGTATGTGTAGGAAGCATGAGAATATATCCTCAATAGCTCACCACGATTATGCTTCATCACTTCTTTGTTGTCTAGATGACCCTGATGATGCTTAATGTGTTGTTAGCCTCTCTGTCTGGATTGTGTTGAGTTTCATATTTATTCATTTATGCATGCAGAGCAAATTTAGGCATAAATGGAATTAGAGGAGGTAATAGGAAATAGATAGAAGGAAACCGGAAAGGCCAGAAGAATTTGAAACCTTATGTAGACTGTAACCCGAGCTCAGGATCGAACTGGAACTCCTGGAGTTGATGCATCATCATAGCGCCTGTTCAGCGTACGTTACACAACACATTTTAACATGTAATAAAGGTATAAAACGCCACGTCCGACATTCTAAACCTGCACCCGGTGGCGTCAAATATATTTAATTGGATTTCATGGCTGCTCTGTATACTCTAACGGGGTATGGAGGACGAGCTGAAAACACAAATCCATGGATTCATAATCTAATTGGCTATGTGTAAGAGAATGAGTGAGCAAGGAAGAAAGAGACAGTCAGTAGCTGAGGCTCATCTTTCAGTTTTGCACAGCGTTTGTACACAGTGGGACAGTCCGAAATGATTACAGGTTCTAGCTGAGAAGTTTTAATGCCCCCTGCCAGCAGGGAGCAAGATATTAGTGGAATTTGCCCGGAGCACAGGCTTTGTTTCGTAAAGTTGATCTCTGATAAATCTGATGAGCTGCATTATTATTATTTTTTTCCCCAAACCACTTTTTGTTCTTTGGCTTTGCTTTTATGCCAGATAAGTAAATGTAACAACAACAAAAAAGTGATCACGTACAGATTTCGTTTTCTTCCTCCCCCAAAGTGTGTCTGGGATTTTTGTGTGTCTCCAGTCTGATAACACTGCTGGTATGAACTTAGCATTGTTTTGTGACTATTTAACGGTTTTCTACCTACCAAAAATTTTCATTCAACAGATACTCAGATCTTTACTTCATTTTGAATTCTATTGTGATCTTGTAATATATATAAAGGTGATTTTATAATGATTCTCTCTCTCTCTCTCTCTCTCTCTCTCTCTCTCTCTCTCTCTCTCTCTCTCTCGTTCTTCTCTATCTTCCTTGTTGCACCCTTTTTTCTTTCTACTTTCGCTGATATATCTGTATATATTCATTCTGTATATGATAAATAAATATCTAGCTACAGTATATCTAATCTATATTTTTTTTTCTTTACATATGCCGTATGTTGATCAAGACGAATGTTTTTTAAAGGCTGTAATTTTACCACAGTAAGATATGAAATATTTCTTTTCCCTTCCCAAAGTTGGAGGTAAAACCCACAGGAAAATTGTGTTATCTCTAACCCCCCCAAGCATGGAACTTCTCATCGTCTTCCTTGTTTACTTCGGCTTAAAACTGAGATCAACTCTGATTGAAAGTGAACAGCAGCGGCGGCTCATACCCCGCTTCTTGTATCAGCTCGACTCTTTCAGCGTGTTGTATTTTCACGAAGCGTCAAAACCTCTTCCCCAATCTAAAATCAATGAGCCTTTGTCCAGGAACATCCTCCGTCTGAACGCCATTAGCGCCGAAAGCGTCCCGAAGAACTGTGAAATTGGATCAGTCATGGCGAATGTTTCCGGGGATTAATTAGTTAACAGGACATTCTGTGAAATAAAAGAGAACATTTAGATGAAATGAGATTATCATCCAGTGTGTAGGGGGGGAAAAAAAAAAAGGCAAAGGATTACGGGTTTCATCCATTCACTCCTCTTATCTGGAGATTGTGGGTTTTAACAATTTGTTTTCGGGCTTTTAACATTTACACAAAAAGCCGCATAAGGCTGGCTAAGCCTGTGTGGGAGAATGTGCTTTCCTACCACAGCGACGCCGACAAGCTTCAGGTTGTAAGCGGAACAGGAAAGCATGTAGCTGAAAAGTAGAACTTTTAAAGAGAATGTGGAGCTTAAATATGATAAACATCTTTTCGAATTTTTGTATTCCGGTTTTGTTTTTTTTTAGTGGTACAACGATTCTGGTTTGGATCAAATGAGCCATGAGCACAGTTTCCCCTTTCACCTCTTTTCACGAACCCCTGAAATAAATAGTTAATGAGCTTTCCTATCTAAGAACGTGCAGCGCTGCTCTTAGGCAGGACGCCACAGGAGTGCTGTGCCACAAGCGTGTTTGACAAGCATGCTCTTGGTACCAATTTGCCCAGACAAACAAGACTCCCAGCCACAGAATTCTGATGCTCTCCAGTCATGTGTGGAATCTTCTGCACTCCTCCCTACAGCCCAGAGGAAAAGAAACCATGTTCCGTCCTCTCTCTCAGCTCACGGAGGATTGCTACAAAGTCGATGCGGTCCAGTAAAACCAGATCCGTCCGTACGTCCTCGCTAATATCAAAGCCGACTCCGGCTCTGGATCAAACGGCTCTGCTTTTAGAAGTTCTCACTCGGTCTGTGAAAGATTAACAAGTTATTGACTGACCCGAGCCGGTCCTCTTCCTCTCCTCCTCGGCGTTATCTGATGATTGGATTGAGGGTGGCCTCTGGACTCCGAAAGTGTTGCTTGTTTTAGGCCCGAGTGGGCGGCTTTGATGTAAAGCTAGAGCTTTTTTTTTTTTTTTCTGCGCTTGGTGCATGTGTGTGTTCCACAGCTTTCATAAACACCTCGATAAGTGTAACACGCAGGGTGATATCACTGACCGAGTGGACACCCACATAAATCCACACACTGTGTACATGCCCTTGTCATTACAGCATTGCAGCCAACACCACAGACAAAGCACAGTGATTGATGTGGTTTATTTACTCGCTTTATCTCCACTTCAGAAGTACACGTCTCTGGTGTAGAGCAGCCCTGTTTCCTCCATCCTGTCCCTCAGAGCTCTTTCCACACACACATGTTTCATTTGAGGTCTCAAAGCTTTTAAACAACTGTTGTTAATTAAGATGGCTTTTTTTGGTTTCAACTCTCTGTACAGTCACGATGAAGATTTCAATGCTAGACAGACCGCTGACATCAACTACACTGGTTTCAGCGAAATGACTCAGGGGGTGACTTCACTGGTTTTCTCTTCTGTCTTCTGCTTAGGTTGTCGTTTGGGGGCTTTGTAATGGAGTTCGAAGGGCAACGTTTGTCACGGGAGCCTAAAAAGTGCAATGCGGTATACCACAAGGCTCGGTTTTTTCACCTTACTGTTTTTATATTCAGCCGATTGGACACGTAATCCACAATCATACTGTTAGCGTTCACTTCTGTTTCAATAAAGTGTGGTTATCTGCCAGCTTCAGCACCGTCGCTACCGTGTAAACGGCATAAAGCTTAAACAGGGATACTAATGTAGCTACTTAATCCATCTTCAGAAAGGCTGCTGATTCTGCTATTGTCTGAAACCTAAAAATAGATGAAATCTGTCCTGGTTTAACCCTTTCCCCTCTAAAAAGTAATACAGGCCAAACAAGCCATGCTCTAAGATGAAAGCATATTACAGCAATTTTTCAGCATCATCACCAGCTCTCTCTCTCTCTCTTTTAGTCTTTGCTGACGATGGAGTTCTGCTTGTTATATTTAAAGATTTAAAATGATTTCACTTTTGAATACATTGCTAATGCACTGAATCAGTAGAGTATCTCGAACACTTTGCTCAGCTGATGCAGGCCGACTCTCGGTCCCAAGAATCGCTTGAAGCTTAGCTTTTAGCTTAGCCAGTTCAGACCCTATAATCTTTTATATGTAACACATTTCAATAAATAACGCGTAACAAAAGCCGTGTCCCGCTCCAGATGGAAAAGAACGTTTAATTGAAGCAAGCGTGTTTCTATATTCATGTGCCCCACATTTCTTCCCAAAATCATAAATAATTCTTTTAGCCTAGGGGATAAGGTGTTATAAATAGGATGTGCAAGAGGTTCCTTTAACGTCTCAGGTTCCTGAAATTTTGTGGTGGCTTACCAGCACCGAAAAGTCTGCTTTTTAATCTTGTTTCCTGTGGGCTAACCAACCGACGCCTCTCCGCGAGGCTCCGTATTTCAACAAGGCCACAAAAGCCCCATCGCTGCCTTGCCAGTCTCCACTGGCTCTTGGAGAACAGAGTGTACCATCAGCAAACTGGTGTCTCAGTAAGCTGGCCAAGCCTCATCTGTCAAAGCCAGGGTAAGCGAGGGAGTGAGCGTGCAGGGCGAGGGAGAGGAAGCTCCCAGATAAACATACCGCAGCGCCTAAACTCCTAATCACTCTGCGCTTCCGTTTCCAGCCTCTATAATTAGAAGGCCATCTTTTCCATGTATTCCCAGTTGATGCAAATGCTTCTTGTGGCTTGGCACCTCGTTTGGGGCGTAGGTTAGTTTATGGCCGAGCCGTCGCTCGGTTTAGTCTTCAGATACAGCGTAAATAGCTAACCGCCATCTAATTCACTGCCTGACTGTTTTTCTTTTTCATGTGAGCAATTTGTGCATGACCCTTCCTCCACCCCTCCGCACCGCTTCCTCTCTTGCCGCCCAGTGTGAGGGCTCCGCCACACCTAAAGCAGCTGCAGCCGAAGTGTGAACAAGAGGATGCTGGAGTGCAGGCAGAATGAGCTCATCTAGTATTTACGCTATTTTTGTGTCAATTTATTTCAACCCTTCTGCACGTGTCAGCGCAAGGTCTTTTAATGCCCTGCCATTGCAGCTACTTTTTATATTTTTGTCAAACCGCTTTATGAAGACTTGTCTCTAATTACAGCCTTCCGAAACCTCAGCATAAAAGTTTGAGCTTTGGAACATGACGGCTGTCGTGTTAAATTATGATTGAGAAAACCGTGCCTTCTTTTGACTGATTGAACCGGACTTTTATATCTGCGTAAAAATAGCTCGTAGAGTCGGTGCACCAGTTATTAAAATTTATATTCTGTATACATGTTTGAGTTTCGATTCAGGCTTTTCATAGTGGGGTTTGCTAAGCGTGTTGTTTATGGTAAGAGTTTATTCTTGCTGTTCCTTGACTAACATACAACTGGGGGAATGAAAGGCTCTGTCAGCAGACGTTCCACTTGGGTTCTCCTGTGGTCGAGTCGCATACTGTCATGCCCTCGACACTGAAGGGGTGAGCTTGATGTCTCGTCGTGTTCCAAGGATGCAGCACATTTATTTCATTTTCTTTTCTTTTTTTTAAGATTTATTTTCGGGCTTTTTATGCCTTTATTAGATAACACAGAGTGAAATGAAGTGGGAGAGAGAGAGTGGGGAGCCCGGGTCGCCCGCAGTGCAAACGCGCTAGGTATATGTCGGCGCGAGTGCGCTACCGCTGCGCCACTCTGCCGACTTTATTTCATTTTCTAACCGTAGTAACATGGGTGTAACACCGGCGGTTTATTTCAAACCAAATGTTAACTTCCCTGTTTTACATGATTCCGTAATAAGCTCATCTTTCTGTTTGCAGGCATGTTGCTGGTCACTGCTGACACGTTAGGGCATGATTTTCACGTGTTTCAAATCCTCACACACCCATGGGCACCGTCGCAGAGCGCAGTGCATCACCTGTACACCCTGCACAGAGGAGAAACCGAGGCTAAGGTACGAGAGCATACACACATTTCAACAGTCTACGGCGCTAATAACGGTTTCTTTTTATAGTACAGCTTCAACTATTAATATTTTGCTAGTAATGTCAAATTCTGCCTCCGGGAATGCGAGCAACTCCCAGTTCCACAGTCACACATGTACACCGTCAAGCCAGCTTTTTTCATTTGTCATTTTAATGAAAGTACTCTTTCTGAATCCTTTTCATCGTTAGCTTAATCACTAGAAGTCTTCGAGGCCCACCCACCGTGTTTATGGTACTTGTGTTCTAGTTTCTCAGGAAATATGCAGTTTGAACATGTTTTTCGTCCTCTTTGGATCCCTTTGTGTTTTCTAAATACTGTCAAGAGACATGACTTGGCGCACCGTGCAACTCTACACAGAGCAGGACTCGGCCCTGCCGCTGAACTCTCTCCGTCTCTTTCATGATTTTCCTGCACAGCGTGTGAGAGACAACAAACAGTCCGCCTGCAATCCTCGGGGAGTCCTAACTGATCTGAAGCGTGATGTAGGACCAGACAACTTTTAGCGGCGTTGCGGTCCTCTGAAAGAACCCAAACGTGTTCGCGTGTGAAAGTGCGAGGTTTAACTTTAGTATAGGGAAGATGTAGCAGAGCTTCTCCCCTCTGCATGAACCTAAAGAATATGTGTGTGATTATTTAGTCTTCAGCTCTGTACCATGAGTACTTTAGTACTACCAGAAAATGTGGAAGTAGCTGATAGGAATGAGGAGGGTAGCGGTCAAGGGAGAATTAAAAGATATCAAATAATAAAATGCTATGATGGGTTTTCCCTTCTCGCCCTCCCCCCAACATGCTTTCAACTTTGCAAAGTTCATTTAAATACTTAGAAAATCCAATCCATAGAGAACCAAAATGAAAGTGTAACCTTGTAACCGTGGCTAAGAACCTAAATGATGAAGTCTTGTCAGCAGTTCACAAGTTCAATGCTACAGCCATCTGCTGCCCCGAGCCAAGGGAGCAATTTTGTTTCTCTTTGTGGGAGGGAAAGCAGTCTTCCCTGTCAATCATAGTGACACTAGCCAATCGCAGACACCTGTGAGCTGGTGCACACAGAAAAGGACAGGTTTTCCACTGTGGGGGTTTGGCTGCCCTGTGATGCAGCAGTTTGAAGAGATGCCGTTCTGCGTCTTGGAGGAAGCTCATGGCCTTTACAGTCCACATTTGGTTCATGTTTTTACTGTTGTATGATTGGAAGAGCTGGCTAGAGGATGGGAATCTTCTGTTACCAAATCGGAGGATGTTGTGTTGTATTTGGCACTGTACAAGAAGGCGAGAAGAAATTTTATTGGCAAGGAAACGACTGAAAAAGTTGCTCAGCGTTGAAAACAAGCTGTAAATTATTCAATATGGAATATACTACGTGTAGATTGTTCCTTAGTGTTGGATGTATATTTAAAGTGCTACTAATCTACAAATTACCTGAAATAAAATAAAAAATAAAAACCTTATGGAGACAGAATGACTTTCCAATTACTAGCTAATTTTTTAGTCTGTATTCATCCGTTTTAGCGACTTTATAGCAATTGAACTAAAATATGAAGCAGCTGCTTAAAACCCATCCCCCCCCTACTTTTCACAATAAGCACCACAATATTGAAGCGATAACACAAAATCACAGCTCAGAGCCATACACACAGACGTTTTCTGCCTCCCACACGCTTTAAAGTGTGAAAAAAAGCAGTCGCTAGCTGATAATCAGAGTCTCACTTCTGCCTGACTGCTTCAAGCTTGAACAGCATCAGTATTTGAGCATATGAGGTCAAGCAGTCGGTCCCAAAGGGCCTGTGATATTCCCACCCTGGCTAACTCGGGTTTACACCACGTTAACTGGGTCCCCAGCATGCGGATGAGTGAGTAAAAGAGCAGCCGTTATTGTTTACCAGCAGATAAGGATGTGTTTAAATGTATTTTGTTTTATACACAGCTTGGCATTAACTCGATTTCTCAACACCGTGTTCAGCTTCCGAGTAACGGTTTGTTTTTTTATTAAAACTAGAGAAAGGCAGGAGTCATTAATTTTTTAATAAGCACACGCAAGAGTTTTTCAGTTTCAATTTATTTTTCTGCAAATTAAAGCAGCAAACGTGGAACAGTTTTAAAAGTCTACATTAATGTGCGGTCACTCAGAGTTCAGCTCAAATGTTTTTGTTTTTTTCTTCCTGTAATCATTAATATTTTCCAGGAACTGGTAGCATGTCCCTGTATTTCGATTTTAGAATTTACTAACCTGTTGCACAAATCAGTTATAGGGCAGTAGCAGCTTTTTGTGAGGTGTTATTTGCTTCGGTGAAAATTAATATCTCTAAAAGCCTGTGTGTATGCAGTAAAGTGTCACGTTTGGATATGTTTTGTGTCATGTTTGCAAACAGCTCACACACGAACACATCATTGTAACACAGGCCTGATAGATATCATGCTGACTTTAAAATGATTCACCGTTAAGCACTGCGTCTAAATCCTCTTTCCCAGTAAAACCCTGGACATGATTTGCATTTTGGTTGATGTTTATGTTTGCTGTCAAAGTCCAGTTATGTATAATGTGACTAATTTCAATTCACCAGATTAGTAGTCATAAGTGTGAAAAAGAATACATTGTTGTGAGTGTGTGTGTGAGTGTGTGTGTGTGAGTGTGTGTGTGTGTGAGTGTGTGTGTGTGTGAGTGAG
>JAOUQX010000041.1:9501046-9511642 GCA_028566295.1 Liobagrus marginatus | reverse complement strand
CCCCCCCCCAATCCTGGAAGTGAGTATTTTAATAATGATAGTTTTGGGAATTGGCACAGCCAGACTTGACAGCGCTTTCCCTTTAGCAGAACAGCCATTGTTCCTCTTCCTCTCGTCTTCTCCCTGCCTCCTCTTTTTTTAGTCCCCGCCTCCTGTGTGCTGCACACTTTATGCAAAACATGCCCATGAAACTTGGATTTAGAGGGGAATAATATAAGAATGGGGAAACGGTGTGTGTGTGTGTGTGTGTGTGTGTGTGTGTGTGTACACATATATTGAAGCTTTCCCATCGCGTGAGCAGGGCTTTGTATAAGACACGACTTTTCAGTTTTTAGATCTCAGTATGTCACCTTTAAGCCCGGCGAAATGCGGTATACCATATTACCTGCAATCCTAGCAACGGTTTTTTATTTTTATTAAACGTGAGTGCGTGGTACTTGTTAAGAGTTCTTTTCTGGGGTGAAAGCTTGCGCGATACTTTTCCTGATGCAAATAGAACAGCTTTGGAGAGAAAAATAAAACATGTGACCGGGCAGGCAAGTATGTGCGATTAGAAGAAAATGCAAATGAGCGAGAGGGGCCAGCTCGTGAGGGGTCAGGTGACAGCCTGACCCAAGCTATCTCCTGGAGTGAGGTCTGCAACGGCTGCGTATTTGCATTGATGGATCTTCTTTCCATCGGCCTGTCGCGTATGAGCGCGCAAGCTCTCATGCATGAGTCATTAATCAAATGACAGCTCTGCAGCCAGCCTAGCTCGGAGTGACCAGGCACCTTACGCACCTAGACGTGCCACTTCGAAGGCTTCGCGTCAAGCAGGCCACGCCGACGTTTAAATCTACTTTGCATCTCGAGTCCGTCCTGGGTGCGTCTGGGAGACGTGCGTGGGCTTAGAGCGCTGTAAACCTGCCGCGATTGTAGCTGCCCCTGCTTTGTGTTTTGGGCAGACGTTAAAATGATGGAGAGGAAAGGTAATACAAGGCCAGAGTATGTCGTCTTGGAAAGATGCTAAATTCATTAAGGTTTTTCCTGCCCCTTCTCCTCGTCTTTGTCTGTCAGAAGCACCATTATGGGTTTTCAGGCTGCTTCCTGTTCAAATTCCTTTTCTTGTCTGCTGCTCTCGCGCACAAAAGGTAGCCGCGTTTGGGGTGTAGTGGTTTTGAAATGTGAAGGGCCCTCGAAAGCCAAGCGCTGCACGGAATAGGGCGGGGGTTTGTGTAATGTCTCCAGCAAAAGCCTGGCTTTATTGAGGGCCATGAGCCCTAAATAGCCGCTCTTGGGTAAGCACAAAGCCAGCGTTTCTGGGCATTAGTGAAACACACAGAGTCTGGGTAATGATCTAAAACCCCTCTAAAACACTAGTGCACGGCTGTTCTCGGCGCTTTCACTCCCAGATAATCAGGTTTTATGTTTTCGAATTCTCTCATTGAGAGCTTTTGCTCTGTGTATAACCTAAATTCTGTACAATTACAGCGACATAGCAGCTTGATGAAACATAATGGAGTAAGAAAAACACTTCTTTGTTGATTAAGCTATATGTTTATTCTATAGGATGTATGTTATTGGAATGGCACACCCTCCCCCACACACACACACACTCATACAGAGGAAGTATGGAATACACATCACAGCTACACTACTTTCTATAGGCCTGCTTTAGTTTCCAGGTTCACTTGTTTAGCTTGTGTTGTGCGAACGTCTTTGTTGTAGAATAATTCATTTCAGATAGAATCGACAAAGTTCGAATAGAAAGCGCACGATACAACTTTTCTTTGGAATTAATTAAATAGGGAATCTGTCCCTATTCTTTAGGGACTTCATCTTAATCATTGACAAAGTACAGGTTAGTGCTACAAATATATAGTAGTTGGTAAAAAGAAGAGAAAAAACTAAAACAACAATAAAAAATAGAATATAGAATTGTATTAGTTTCATTTGTAGCAGTAAACCCTAATGTTGTAATATAATATGCTTTGTGTTTTCTAATAGTTGGGTCCATCATGTTAATTGTTCATTGAGATACTTTCCCATGATACTTTACTTTATAATAGGGATTCTTTATTAGCCTGCAGGTGGTAAAGTATTTGAATTGACTCTGAGTCTTTTATATAAACATGTAGTGCAGTACATACAGTGCAGGTTGAGGCCTGTAGAAAACAGGTGTTCTTTTTATTAAGGAAGAAAATTATCTGACATATTTTATCAAGCCAAAATTACGTTAATGGGGTGTGTGTATATGTGGGGGAGTGGATAGATAGATAGATAGATAGATAGCTAGATAGATACATATACGGTTGGATGCACAATAACGGTTGCCAGAAAGTCTGAAGCACACGGATGTCTCGAATGCTTCTGTATATTGTAGCATTACATTATTACATCACTGGAACTAAGAGCCCCAAACCCTGTTCCAGCATGACAATGTCCCTGTGCTCAAAGCCCCTAAGCTCCATGAAAACATGTTATATTTGGTCTGTAAGAACTCAAGTGTCCTGCACAGACCCCTGACCTCAACTCAACCCTCAACTGAACATCTTGGGGATAAACGTTGGAACGCCGTTCCAAAAATATGGAGGATATGATCGAAGTAAGAGTGAGAGTACATCTGTGTAAACAAAAAACAACAAAACAAAACAAAAAAAACACCTAATTATGTGCAACAGGCTTGTGCACTTTGCGCTACTGCTCCTACTCGTGATTCTGTTTATCAGATGTTCCATTTTTAAAAGAATTGTTTCAATCTGATCGACTTTACAAAGGCTTGAATAAATTAGCTGTATGAAATGATTGAATGTCACAGCCTCTTTTTGTAGGTTGCTCACATTGTGTGAGGGTTGTTGGACGAGTGGTGGTCATTTAAGCATGACTGATGATTGCGGTTGATTACCGCAAGCCTCTGTAGTGTAGCATCTTGAGCCAGTTAGCCTTAATCAGGCCACTGCTGGACTCTTATGGAGTTGGTCTGAGAGATGTGTGTGTGTGCTGTGGGTGTTTAGTAAATCATAGCCTGATACCATGTTGTGTAAGAATTAAACCAGGAAGATTTGGATCTTTTGCCCACTCTGTCTACACATTTAGCAAATTTGTGTCCCACCGAACATTTTCTGCACTAATTAAGATGCTTAAATATTATTGACACTACTTATGTAATGATTTAATTAGTAACAACGTAGTACGCTGTGTGGGACACAGTCCAAAAATTGGAGACTCTGGGAATGTCCTTCTCTCCTGCGGTTATTGGAATATTCTCTATATTACGGAAATGTTAGCAAATTCGTCAGAGTGACCATGACGGTTAAAGATCAAACTCTGTTATTTAGTGATGGCTTCTCTTTTAAAGTGTATGCTGACATGTTACTCCAACAGGTGGGTTTAAAATCCTGTGTTTGTAAATTACACACACACACGCATTCTGCAGATTTCGAAAAGCATTCATACTGTATTAATTTTTCACCTGTGTGAATGATTAAAATGAATATTAGCTAGATGGTTGGTTAAGTATTAATCTCCTCTTTATCCAGATTAGCACATGAACATTGTTTATGATCGGTATATAACGGACAGTTCTAGATCCTTTTTAGGGGGGCTTTAGCCCTGTCAGTCATTTCAGCGTTCCCCCCAGGAACAAAAACTATCAACTATACGATAACGAAGCAAACGAATTAAGAACTCATAATTGTTTTTATGTCGTTAACTTGTGGGCCATGACTTTGATTTACTAAAATGAGGAAGTAGTGAGTTATGAGAACAAATTCTCCATGCTATAGTTAATAATAATCATCCAGTTTATAATTCAGTATTGCTTAGTCACCGATTTGCAAACTGAAGCAATTAAGTTTTTTTCCCCCTGCCATAAAATCATACATTTCTTGAGAACAAAGTCGATTATTAAATAAGTTTAACCAGCTAACGGTCATACTGGTTGTTGATAATAAAATGGTGACTAACAAGATTATGTTTACATTTATGCATTTCAAACAAATGCTTGCTTGCTGGATGCTTAAACAACTTTTTTTTTTTTTTTTTTTTTTGTTTTTTTTTAAGTCCTCCTAAGGATGAAATCCTACAACCGCCCCGGGGTATAAGATGCATGAGAGTTTTTTGTACGTGTGAAATCGTCACAGCAAATGAATGTTTTTTTCCTTGTTCTACTTCTTTCAGCCTTAATGATAGAACGTAGGACAGCCACCATTTGTTGCATGGAACAATGCAGTTTAGGAACAGCTTCTAATTCACTCGTTCTTACCGTGAAGTCCAATTATAGTATTGCCATAACAACTAGAAGCAGGTCACCACGGTCAACCAAAGTGCACAGTGATCCCTTCAAGCCTCTAGCGCGGCTCGGCTAAACCCACGATCCGTTAATATAGAAGGAAAACATCCTCGGTCCTGCACTCTGCTGGTTGTATGTATTTTTTCAGGTTGTACGAACAGCTAAGCCGAACAAAAGTCTGTTTACGTACACACACTGAAGAGCCAACTAATATAAAAAATAAATGATGTGGCCTTAGCTTAACGTTTCATTCGATCGCCGTAATGTGAGACGTAATGATTTTACTCGAGGATATGTTTCTGATAGAAAATCCAAACGTTTCTGGAACATGAAAATCCTTCTGAAGCTATAATTAATAAATCAGATGCTAAAGCGTCTTTTCCTTGCTTTTTGCCCATCAGCCAAACTCACCAACCAAGATTCGTATAACTTCACCAACAACAACATGGGAAATCCGAGACTGACCCCTTTGCCAAGCCTGACGGTAGTGCTGCCACTGGCTCAGATTAAACAGCCCATGACCCTGGGCACCATCACCAAGCGCACTGGGTGAGTTTCTTCGTATGTTGTTTAGGATAATACTACTAATTTAAGCCTTCATGTATTTGTTATTCCTGTCTGGTGGCTTGAGATGGAAATGTCATAATCCATTACACAAAAGATCCTCTAGTATGGATGACACTGTACTGGCTTCTCGCTTTCCCAGAACCTGCAGACTGCTTACATGCCTCAGCCGATTCAATGAGTCATTGCCTTTTGTTTTAAGGATGAAATCGGAAATTTAAATAGAAAAAGCAAGTGGAAAAAAAAATATTAAGAATTGAATTGAAATGGAGTGAAATTTATAAGCCGTTAACGTGGTTTATTCATGAATAACACTGGGTCTGTAAAACGTAAAATTTTTTTAAATAAGTTTTTTTTTATTTGTTTGGTTGTTTACCACAAGCTGTCGCTCGTCTTCTTTAAATGTGTCGCGTCGCCGTGTCATCCAGCTGCGCTGCCTCTCAACTTTCGGCAAATCCCATTTTTCAAATTTCCCTTCAGTATCCCTGCTATTTGAATGTACGTGTTGGTTAGCGCACAGTGCCTTGTCCTGCAATTAGTGCGGTTTATTACTATGAAATTTTGTTTTTGTATACACCATAAGACAAAAAAATTAAATAAAATGATGAAAGTGAGACTTGTAGCTTATTTCATGCAAACCGCGTCAGTTTTCAAAGCAAGCACGAGCGATTTTGCATCTGTTGTACGGACGGGTTCTTGGTGCGTATAGTTCGACTGGTATGCAAACCCGGCTCGGTGTTCTCCTTCGTGTTGTTCTTTTCTCTACTCGTTATTCAGGTAGAATCGATGAATAATACCTGCCATGTGCGCACCCCAGCGCTTGTGGATCGCCTCCGTGTAATACGAACACAACCTTACCGACTAGTCAACCGTATCAACAACTGCAGTACGCATTTACATACTGGCTCGTCATAATTGCGATTTATTCCTATTGTTTATTTTTATTTAAATGGAAAGTTTGAATGGGAAATCCACTAACGAAACAAGTGGCACAGCCGAGGCGATGGCAGAGCGAGTAACACAGAGATGATGTGCTGTGGGTGGAGGAGTGGAGGCTCATGGGTTCGTGTAGATACTTGAATATTTATGGAAATGTATTCTGTTTCATAGAAACATGCAAACTGAGTGCATGGTTTTGAACAGTTCCTAGTGTGGAGTTACTTTTTACTACGAGTGCAGTGGTTAAGGTGTCTGATCGGATGATTGTGGGTTCAAGTCCCAGCACTGCCAACCTGCTGCTGCTGTGCCCCTGAGCAAGGCCCGTAACACTCTACTGATTGGTTGGTTGATTCATTTTCTCTAACTGCAGCCCTGACTGTTGTTCCAGCTGTGGTCCGAATCACTGTTTTATTTTACTGTGCTCCTTCTTAATACAGTCTCTTATCATAGTCGCACTCTTTCTAATCTACGACCAATAATAAACATATATAAACACATTAATTAGATCATGTCTGGCTAAGATTCTGTGTTTTTTAGGTTTCGCATTAACATGTCAAAGTTGGATCATGTTGTCTTATAGTGAGATAAAGCACGAGGTTCTTAAGGATATGCAGGACGTGATAACGGGAATGAAATCATGACCTCTTGGACATTCCACAACAATAAATATAGCTGCAGCTATACCGGTTTTAAAGTATGATCTTTATTAATAACATAATATAACAAAATATTTGTTTGGGGAAAAAACAACTTTTTTTTTTTCTCCTGTTGGAAAGAGAGAACTAAAAGATATGCTGAATGTCAAATGGTTTAGGGAAGGTTTCCTGTTCTTTAGCCCCGGCTTATTTCACGCTAATCCACTTTGTACTGATGCTGGATATCAGGCTGTGTACACACTCGCTCCGGCTTCTCTGTGCTTTCTTTTGTGTAGGTGCATGTTATTTTCCTTCTCGTCCCCTTTTCGTGGTCTCGGTGCCTATAGCCGTGGTCAGCTGACAAAGCCGTAGTGCTGTACATGTGTGGGGTAAAGGATCGTGTCTGAGCGCTGCATTATTAATGAAAGTAGTAGGTATTTGACAGGAGAAACTTCATAGCAGTGCAGAGCCGTGCAGGATGCGTGTTGGAAGCCTCTTCTACCCTCTTGTGTTCACGGTCAGTCTCTCACACTGACCAAGCAGGAGCAGCAAAAACCCATCTGTCATGAAGCACAGGCCCTCGGCACGGTGTGTGTGTGTGTCTGGATGACAGTCGGAGCACACACACTTAGTCCTGTATGAACAATCCCTGTTGGCAGGATGGAGGTGGGACACACCAGGTGCTCAGGCTATTGTGTGTGCTGTGCTGGTGTGTGTGCTTATACACTCATGACTGCTTCAGCCTGCACGCACACATAGACACAAACACACACGCACAGGTAGGGTCAAGGATAGGGCAAAAAAATACATTATTGGCACAAATCCCTCACACCCCACTGGTGTGATACACTGGTACAAATTTAAATCTATCACAGCTTTAACCTGAACAATATTCATGTATTTCAAGTCGTTCGCATAATAATACGATTTGAATCGTGGCTATGATTTGTAACATTCTTACTTAAGAAAACATTTCACCTTTAAAGAAAGGCAATATGGGTGTTTTATATAAATCATTTATTACTACAAAGACTACAAATTGGGCTTGAACCCGATAATTGCTGCTTGCGGCTATATGTATATATTTTTATGTTATTGTCCTGTTATTTAGCTTTGCCTTTTGGATTTATTTGCCTAACAGAGGCGATACATTGCAGATTATTCGGCCATTAATATGTAATGCTTTGTTAAAATAACAGTATATTTTACTGATATAAATAAGGAACATCTCGTTAACCTGACATATTTTTATCCACATAACAGTCATTTCATGTCACATGCTACATGAAATAACAGGACACCAAAAACGGACGCTGCGTGTCCTGAGAGAGCAGCGTGATCTTTAATATGTATGTCTATGCATGCATGCATGTATGTATGTATATATGAGTGTATCGAAATTATCCAGTTTAACAGTTTCAATTTGTCAATTGATGTAAATTAACTGTAATTTATACCGTTTAAAAGCATCTGTTAATATTTACATGTTACCAGACGAGTATTTTGGTCTGGAGTATTTTGCGTGTTGCTGGTCTGCTGCTAGTAACAAAGGGTGTTTCTTGCCATGCACTGAGTACCCATGATGCACTTTGTGTTTGTGTGTGTCTTTCTCACTCTCTCTCTCTCACTCTCCTTTACTGACTGAGAGCGATCACAATTGGTTATTACACAACAGCCAATGACGCGAGCGAAGGTGGGGCTTTGAGCGGTCAGTTAAATAAATAACCAGAAAAACTGTTTCTCCTTACATTGTAGTCTGTAGTCTCAGGTTGAAAACCATCTAAAGATTATGCTTTGGTTTTCAACCGATTTTTTTTTTTTTGTCAGATAAGTTTTGTTTAATTTCGCGTTCCCAGTAATGATCACAAAATATACAGTATGTCAGAAAAATGTCAAGAAATGGTCACAATTATGACTATAGATTGAACAAAATTACTAAAGTCATTGAATTAAATTCATTCAATTGAATTGAATGTGATGATTTAGATGATAAAACTGTTGATGAAACTATAAAAAAGATTCAAACTGTCTAGTTAACTAAAATTAATGAAAATATTATTTAGGTTTCTAAAATAAGTCTTCTGAAAAGACTCAACAAAAAGTAGCTCTAAAGCAACTGCTCGGCTCTTGAGATCAAGTTTTTATTAAAACAAAACAAAAAATTTTGTTTGACGTCTAAATATAAAGCAGTTATTTTTAAGTTCCAGTTTAAACCCCTGTCAAAATGATCTTTTGGGTTGCCATCATGAACATTGTACCCAAACCACAGGAGACCTCTATGGGGACCTGCAAAACACACACATACTTTTCCGTTTATCCGGTAACACAGCTGGAGATTTACTAAAGCAGTTTTTCTGAAGTACCCGAAGTATGGAGGCTGTTGAGGACCAATCCTGCAACCTACTGGACTGATCATGTAGCTTTGTCCTGCTTTTCTCCACCAGCGCTAGTCTCTGTGAATCAGACAATAAATCACACGCAAAGGTCCATGTAAGCCAAGCTGAGTCGAACAAGTGTCCTCAGCATGCTGCTACCATTCTCACCATGTTGAGGCGATCAGCGAAGCACACATGGTACATCAGCAGCTGTTCCATAACTCTCCTCCAGTATGAAGCAGATTAAGAGTTTGGATTTGTTAGGAGCATCTTGGTACTGATGTATGTACTGAGAAATGAGGATGACTAACCTTTATAGGAATATTACCTTATTATCGTTGAAACACTCTCACCATGAACGCAAATATCCAACAGTGATCCCAGAGCATCGGTTAATATTCACATCAAATATCAGACTAGAAAAAATTCGGATCTCTGAACCAGATGTGTGGGTGTTTTAAGAATTTTGGGGATGTGTAGATTTGCTGGGATTTTATACATAACAGTCTCCAGAGTCTAGACAGAATTGTGCAGAAAGCAAAACGCTATAAATGACCGCTAGGCAGAAAGTCTCGAGAACCTAAAGAAAACTAATTACAAAAGTGCTTCAAATAATCGCTCTTTACAAACGTGATGAGCAGAAAAGCATCTCCGAACACACACCAGCCACACGGTTGAACCTTAACGCAAACGGACTTCATTAATGGAATACCACATGAGGTTCAACTTTAGGGGAAGTTTGGTTTTATTTGTTGTTTCCAGTAACGAGCACACAATTTACGTCAGAAATCATTCAAGAAATACAGTCACAATTATGACTATAGATTGAACCAAATGTATTAAGTTATTGAATTAAAACTAAAACGTAATGAATAATTTAAACTAAAACATCTGGTGATTAATTATAAGTTAAACAATGATTTAGATTATATAACTTTTGATAAAAGTTTAAAAAAGATTATTATTAAGTATATTAATGAATTAAAACAAACATGTGAAATGTGATAAACATGTGATGAAGGTATAAAAGAGATAAAACATGACAGTTAAATAAAACTAAATCATTTTGATTTTGGTCAATTGAAACTAAAACCAAAGCCGCGACTACCGGGCCCCTAAGCAAAGCCCTTAATCCTCACCAGCTCAGTTGCATAAACAAAAATGAGATCAATAGCTGAAATGTAAAGGCCTGTTAGGCAGAAGAAGGATCTGGTGAGTTGGGCAGCCGAAGATCAGATGAAATACTTTAAGAATATTAGGGAAGGACTTTTTTTCCCGCATATACTGGATGGTGGACTTGGATTCTTGTTTCTCATTTATTTTTAAAATGTTAGCGGTTAATGTTAGCATTTGTCCATTTAATTCTGCAGCTTCTGCACAAGAGACTTGAATTTAACGTTTCTATTGGTGTTTCTAATTTGGTGAAAGATTGAACCAGAAATAAAGAACAGACTCTGATCTCTTTTATAACGGATCTTCTGTGAGATCTTTGTGAAGCAATTCTCTGTGCTGACACTTTTTGCCCAGTTAACTGGACATTAATGGTTTTTCATGTATGTGTGTGTATCTCTCCCGTCATGAAGACCCTACCTCTTTGGGGCAGGATGTTTTCCCATTAAAACTCCATGGTGAGTTTTTTTCCAGTTCATTTCCAGCATGCTTCCCATTCTGTGTTCATTTCAGATTTTTAGCTTGATGTAATTTGTCTCGAAGCCTGTGGCAGCGCTTAAAAAACGTAAAAAACTTTATTTTATTGGTCACATGCACATCATACAGTACAACATACAGTGAGATTCTTTGGTTCCGCATATCC